>JBAMJV010003847.1:0-98436 GCA_037951105.1 Echinarachnius parma | reverse complement strand
TGTGACGACCCCCCCCCCCCCCCTATGTATCTAATTAAATAAATCACAAATATATATATACATGCATAATATGTTTTTGGTGTATTTTTGTAATGTGATCGTCATTTTAGACAATTCTCAACAAATTAGTACATTTACAACTGATATGGTGGCAAACCTTATACAACATTCCATGTCTGATATCCGAACAAAATGGTGGTTTGCCCTTTGGGTATATTGTCTATAGATTTAGGACCTACAAGTTAGCCTTTACCACAGTCAGTACAAGAATTACAGGGCCAGAGCACCGGAAGATCTTCCATTTGAGCCAATACAGATTGTCAAGATGGTTATTTTTAAAGGAATTATCATCCCTGAGAATAAATAATTATAATTTACCTAGACCGATCTTTTGTTTTATTTGTTTTATTTTATTTTATTGGTTTATTTCATATTATTATTATTATCATTTATTATTGTTGGAAATGTATTTATTCTTTTATTTTATTTTATTTTATTTTTTTAGGACAAGCAAAAACAAATAAATTGACGGTCTCCGCGTCATAGCGGGCAAAGAGGTAATACGATCCGAATATGAACAAACATATATAACTGTCGTGTTTGTTTGTGTGTTGGGTGGGTAAGGAGCCATTGTAAGGTCTAATGCAAAGCAAAACAAAATAGGGGGTAAGCAGTTTTGTTGTGGGGGGAGGGGGGGGGGGGGGGGGGGGGGGCTCAAGCCCCCCGTAGAACCGCGCACGATAATATATTATTATTATTGTTATCATTACAGCGGCCGTTAGAGTAAGAATGATCCCCGAGAACGCCATCTTGTCTGACGGTACGGTACGGATGACCCCCAGTCCCCCATTCTTTCTGGCGACAACTGATTAGGTCATTATATGAAATCAGAAAATGAATGAAGTTTGACTTAAAAAGAAAAATTCCAACATTATGACCAACAGTGTATACTATCGGTTTATCTTGACCAGAACCGTGTCGGTCAGTGAGTCAGTGAGTTCGGCATCCTCACAAAATACCGGATGAGCTGATTGTTGGGCTTCCATTTGAAAGGAGTTCAACAAAAGCGTTATTTGCAATGATAGAAACATATCAACAATATAAATCACTTAAAACAAATGAATACAGGCAAATTCATATACATAGTACTGTTTAGCATCGTAACTATGTACATTTTAGTTTCTAATGTTAGCTAACGGCAGAACCAGATTCATCATGAAAATGCCAACCCGTGGCCTAGCGTTGTCTTACTCATTTGGGGAACACACATTGAAGTGAAGCATAGCTTACGATACATTTATTTATTTATTTGTTTTACAGATTTTACCGTAATTGTTCTTGTCAACTTATAGGGGGGCACGTACCTCCTCTCTGGCTCTCCTCTATGTCACTGTTGCCAACGATGTTGACGGTATCTTTATTTGTAATCTACATCATGTCCTTTCTTTACTCGTTTCAGAAGAATGCTTCGTATCACAATGCTATCATGAATCGGGAGTTGAAGGTAATTTGTGTACAAGTAAATGTTTCGTTTTATACAGTATATCTCAATGAAACGAGTACAATCTTGCTTTAGATAGATACTTTTTTGAATCGACATAACTCACTTCCATCTTGCTTTGTTGTACATGTATACATATTAATAAAATAAGTATGTAACCAGCTTTGTTTTGTTATGAAATATTTATGATTCGATTTGGACAGATCCAGGGGGATCATTATCCACAATTTCAAGACGTATGGCAGTGAGTTAACTAATGAAATTGTAAATATACGCATATTTATGTGACAACCGTTGTGATGTCATGTGTAACATAAACAAATGCATACAATGCAACACAAGTGCAGTTCCTATTCATGCAAGGTAATTTTGAAATAATGCAAAACTCCTTATTTCCAGCAGGAAAACCATGATTCAAATTTAAAATCCCTTTTGATAAGCATTACTTGTATAATAATACCAAATAAAATACAGCCAAAATACAACACTGTGACAAGACAAAACGAATTAAAGCAAAGACATACATAAGAAAGTTCGAATTAACGATGTATTTATTTGAGTTCCTGGTTTTGATAAACTGTTTAATTCATTAATTGTAGCATATTACAAGCTAAACCTGAAAATCACAACTACAAGTTACATAACACTTTTAATTTGAACAAAACTTTTTTCAAACAGTATGCAATCCTGTGACGTCCTTGTGTTACCGTGATTTGCATGCAGGTGAGTCTTCTTTCTTCAGTATGGATAATATCGCTGTGATAAGATCTTGTTGCAACGTCATCCCAGCTTTCGAATTCTTATCAGTGGCGTAACTTTAGTCCTGGTATAACTCAATTTGTCTAAAGACCCTAAATTACCGGTAACGGGTGAACAATTTCACGTATGTGATTTTCTTAATATGTATGCAGGTAACTCTTTATTACGTTAATTTGTTTTCGGCATCGGGACTCATAATAAAGAAGCCCTTGACATTTCAGTAAAACTGTTCAATCGGTCACATTAGCCCGAATTCTCTTTTGACTTAGTAACATTGTCAAAATCTTCAAAATCCAATTGAAATTCAAGCAGTTCCCTCATACCTTGTTGCATTTGTATTAACAATAACATCACGGGACAGGTTTCGGTTTTTCAAATTTCCCTTTCGTTAAAAAGATATAGTTACAATTAAAGCGTTCAGATATTAAATAATCCACTGGATCACCAGCACCGTGTACAAAGTGAGTTCAATGAGTTAGTGAATATCACTTTGCATTTTTGCTCATTACACGGCCATATAACGTCCATTTAGCTTTGTAATTTTGACACAACACCCAGTGGACATATCAGATAACAACAATATACATTGTAAACTGGGTTCCAAAAGAAACTTATCACTTCTTCAGAGCGACACACATTAAAATCTAAAGCATAAAAATGAATCATAATTGGGCATATATTAGCTATAATATTCCTCAGCATGCACATCTAAAAGAAATTATGTTTGATTTAGTCAACAAAGAATAAAATAAGGTGAAATCGCAAGAGGTAATTTTTCAAAAATCTCAGGAACTGCTCGCCTTCCGGGCACGGAGCTCGGTACGGACAATAGACAGTCTGGTGGTTACATAACCCGCCTTTGATGTTGAATGAATAGCTATTGACAGTTCTGAATAGACCGCCTTTCGTGGAGGTTCGCAGCGAGCAGTTTCTGTGATTTTTGTAAAGTGACCTGTAGCGATTCCATCGCATTTTTCTCTTTTTTTGCAAAAGCAACCTTTCAATTTTTCAGATATGCTTCATAAGGAGAATGATAGCTTATCTGTGTCTAAATATGATTCAATTTGATGCTATGGATTTTAGTGAGCGTCGCACTTCTGAAGAAGTGATAAGTTTCTTTTGGAACCCAGTTTATTAACCACTAGTCACTTCTCACTAGTGCACATGTCAAAAAAGTTACGAGATCCCAGTAATTGAATAGTAGGACTATGCGTACAATTGATATGAGTATATGCAAACCAGTTAAATACATAATGGAAGTAAGTTTTCGGGCTTCATGGCCAGGTCCGTAAATGTACTTTCAAAATGTGTGTATTCATGTTTGAAGAAATTTAGGTAGGTAAATGCACATTGAACCAGCATTACTTGATGGAAACCATCATGCAAGGCATGACTGTACAAACACACAACATCCACGACAAAAATGCAACATTTAGATTTCGCAGGTTAAGGAGGCTATAATGCAGTCAATTGTTTCGAAAACAATATCTAAGGTCAAAGACAAACAACGATGAAGAACATTAATCTAAACAATTTTTTATACGTAAGGAATTAAATTCAAAGAACGATGTGTGCAATTTTTTTTTATTTTGAATGTTTTGTATATTTGATAAAATGCAGACACCACTTGCACTTCAATCCCGATTGAACTTCGAGAGTCGAGAATCAGATGTGTGTAAGTTTCACTTTGATATTACCAAGCTTTTGTTCCATCTCACATTCTCATTGGTATCTCTTTCGTGAATACAAATAGCGACATTTCGCGCTTACGGTGGTAGAAAATACGATATCAATTTGAGCGATAAACAATATGCGCATGCAAGAACTTGATCATCTATCAGGATCCTTTTTCAAAACGGTAGTCAGCCCTATAATAGCTGCACCAGGTCCCGAAACCGAACGGAGGTCGTGCATAATATATAATTATAAATGTGTATTGTATATAATATATAATTGTATAATATTTTGTGCATTTGTTGCCGCCTCTACAATCATGCAATGTTGTAAACGTATACTGTAATTACGCCTCAGTTCTGTTATAGCGAAAGTATATACATTGAACAGTCTCGATTGATTGAACTCCTCGTCGCGGTTCCTACCGTCATGACAGGAAAGTCCCCTAGTAACTGTTTCAGGGGCATGATGTTACAATTGTATCATGATGCCACTTCATGATTTCCACTTCATAGAAATGTTATTTTCATAACAAATGTATTATTTTAACCCACTCATTAAAGGGGTAGTTTAGTTTTGGTAAGGCTGAACTTTAGTAACCAAAACCTGCACAGTAACATCATAAACTAATAGTTATAACTCCACCATGCTCAAAAGGTATACAAAATTACAAACGACTAAGTAAAAAGCCCGTTATCATTCAAAAAAGAGCCATTTAAACACAAGAGGGCGCTTTTTAAAAAGGCATTGGTTTCAACCATTTTTCATACAAAATTATGCATGTGATGTTTTATTGATATAATGATTAAATAGAGAGATCATCAACAACTATTTAAGAAACACTTTTGAAATTTTTCGAAAAAGTGCAAGCATTTTTTTATTTTTTTCAAAAAATCATCTAATTATTTGGGCCCCAAATAATTATACGATCGGATATATTTATTGATATTTCAGCCGTTTCTGGGTCGATTTTGACCAAATAAAGTTTATTCTGCCATTAAAATTGCATGTTCTCTCAAATTCGACACTCAGTTTTTCATTACCTCACAAAAAAATTGTGATGTGCAGCGCCCTCTCTACCAAAACTAAACTACCCCTTTAAATTAAAGGCTACTTTTATGCACCCTCAAATTGGACAATTCATAACTCATTTCATTTGTGGAAGCGATAATTGTATAATGCAGCGAGATCAGTACTGAGATAATTTTGATTAAAAAAATAAATATATGGGACTGGTACGTTAACACCAGACTCTTGGTGGGAACTCGTAGTGTGAAGTGTTTGGATTCTAAAGTGAAACATTATGTTATACTTAAAACAATATTGTGGTTATATTCGAATGAAAGCTAATAGCAATCTCAGTGGTGATGTAAACAAGCATGATTTTGCAGAACCCGGATGCATGTGATAATGTACAAAGTCCATTTAATTTCCTTAGGCACACTTTTAGTGTTAATTTGATCATTTTCTTCTTAATGACAGGAAGTAATATCATAATAATAATATAACTCCTTATACAGGGTGGCCCAGAAATAACGGAACGGGGTGCTTGCTATAATGAAGACACATGATGCCCGTCATAGCAACTAGTAACGTTCAATGCGTGCGCCATTGTTAGTACCCTTTCTTCTCTATACACAGCTGAACGCACACTCACGATGGCGCACGGTTGATCGTTACTCGATGCAGTATGGAGGGCATCATGAGTCTTTAGTATGGCAAGTACCCCGTTCCGTTATTTGTGGGCCACCCTGTATAGCACTAAATACATACGTTTCATAGCGCTTTACATTATTATTACCCCGGTCATAGGATACAATGCAAACCAGCACAAATTGTGTGCACCACCTCCACTCCCCGGGGAGCATTCCTTCCAAGCGCTCATGTGCTCAAGAAGATCATGCACATAAATTATTTCACCTCCTACCGGTCCCCATTCATACACATGGGTAGAGAGCAGCAATAGTGGATAAATTGTCTTGCCGAAGGACAAATGTGGTGTGCAGGGTTCGAACTCGGGAGCTTACGATTGGAAAGCGCGCGCTCTACTAATATTGCCAAACCACATCCAAAAATTGTGCTTTTAATTCAAATTCTACGTTTATGCAGGAACGAGAATGAAACCGGGGTGCCCATGTATGAACCTATAAGATTAAACGGACGACTGGAACAGTACTTTCGAGATATTGAAGAAGAAATAGGTTTATATGCGGGTGATGCCTTGCACAACTTCAATGCTTCTACCTTGAAGCAACAGATAATGGACGCGAGTCGCCCTGAGAACATCACGATGCGACAAAAAGAAGTTTACAGGCTGTAAGAGATGCATACCTTTCAATTATGACAATTACGTTGTATTATGTTGGCCATTTTCTTCGTGTTTTGCCAGCTCCTACAACCACTGAAATACTACTACTACTACTACTACTACTACTACTACTACTACTACTACTACTACTACTACTACTACTACTACTACTACTACTACTACTACTACTACTACTACTATTACTACTACTACTACTACTACTACTACTACTACTACTACTACTACTACTACTACTACTACTACTACTACTACTACTACTATTACTACTACTACTAGTGGTACTACTACTACTACTACTACTACTACTACTACTACTACTACTACTACTACTACTACTACTACTACTACTAGTACTACTACTACTACTTCTACTACTACTACTACTACTACTACTACTACTACTACTACTACTACTACTACTACTACTACTACTACTACTACTACTACTTCTACTACTACTACTACTACTACTACTACTATATACTACTACTACTACTACTACTACTACTACTACTACTACTACTACTACTACTATATACTACTACTACTACTACTACTACTACTACTACTATTACACTGTAAAAAATAACTGTAAAATTACAGGGTTTTTTGCCCTTAAAATTACAACTTTTCACCGTTGTATCAATCTTACAGAACTTTTCCTGTAAAATAACAGAAGTCTTGTTAGTTTATGGGAAATCATCATTTATTTACAACTACCTACATTCATAACTGTTAATAAACAGGTTTCCTGTATACCTACGACTGTCCCTGTTTTTTTTACAAAATGTTCGCATGGCTCTGATTTTTTTACGAACATTTTCCTGTTAACAAACGACAATTTCTTCTTATAAACAAACAAAATATGTATGCTAACAACATGTAGGCTGTTTTTTACTACCCCGGTCTGTGAAAAAACAGGGAACCTGTTGAAAAAACCTTATGTGTAAACACTAGATACAAATATACCGTTAAACCACACAATTTCCAGTAATTTAGAGATTCCATGTATGATTACAAGTCGGCCTATACATTTTTAAGACAGGCTTGTGAAAATAAGCAACTCGCCTGTAAAAAGACAATACTTTCTTATAACAAAAACAAGAACTGTAAAATTACATGGTTTTTTGGCCCTTAAAATTACAATTTTGCTCCGTTTTATAAATTTTACAGAATTTATCCTGAAATGTTGTTAGTTTATGGAAATTATCATTTATTCGTTGCAGGTAGTACGAAAACCGTTTCATAACAGTTATGAATTTCATAACTGTTAATAAACGGTTTTTCTTACTACCTGCAACTTTCCCTGTTTTTTGTACAAATGTTCGCAAGGTTCTGTGTTTATTTACTGGCGACAATTTTCGTGTCAAAAAGCGACAATTTATCTTATAAAATCAGAACAAATACTGTAGACCTATGCTAACAACACAGGCAGTTTCTTTTACTACCCAGGTCTGTGAACAAACAAAACAGGTAAACCTATCATAAAAAACCTACATTATTGTAGGCATAAATACGAATATACCGTTAAACTACAACATTTCCAGTAATTTGTAACAGGTTCATGAATATTCATGAGCTAGTTTGTGCTTTGGCAAAATGAACAGAAAAATCTGTTCATAATCCCGTTATTTTGTAAAATGATTATCGAAATTAATTTTTGATTTAGATTAGTATAATTAATTATCAGTGGACTCTTGTTAACCCCTTTTGGGTGAAAATTCATGAATGCAATAATGTTTTACTAACCATTAAAACACATACATCGTGGTGTACCATGTTTATAAGCTAATCGTGAACAAAGGAAGATGGATAGGAACGATGGGTATAGGCTTAGGGCACAATATGTATGTCTTAGGTTATTAGGTAGGTTATTAGGACTAGGAAGATAGGAGGATTGGACTACACTGTAACAAATAACTGCCAGGAATTTCCCGCAAAAAAACGCTATTTTTTGTACAGTGTATGCCGTGAAAAATACAGAAAGAGTATGTGGACAAACAGTATACAGAAACAGGAACATCATATTTTAACAGGAAAGTCGCTGTTACAAAACAGAGATAACTTGAATTTTACAAGATTATATGACATGAAAAATACAGAAAGCTACTGTGAAATTACAGTATGATCATTAACAGGAACCTGTAATTTTACGTGTGGCTATAAAATAACAAGAACTCTCGTAAAATAACGGGGGTTCCTGGCGTTACGACTGCCAGGACATTCCCGTAAAAAAACGGTATTTATTTTGTACAGTGTACTACTACTACTACTACTACTACTACTACTACTACTACTACTACTACTACTACTACTACTACTACTACTACTACTACTACTTTTACTACTGCTACAACTACCACAACTACTACTACTACTACTACTACTACTACTACTCCTACTACTACTACTACTACTACTACTACTACTACTATTACTGACACCCAGATGGTTATTCATCGTTTCCAAATGTATACAATTAGTTACCGTTGAAAGAGTGATTATCAGGTTAATCAAATTCATCAAATATTCTTGTTTTGATAGGTTTTCCCTTCCATTTTAACACTTTTGTCATTCAAGAGGCCGATAATGGGCAAATGCCAACTTCAGTTATGTCTATTGTCGAACAATTTTACAAAAAAAATCACAGTTGCTGAACACATCTGTCACCGACGAATTTGAATTGTACTGGACGAAAATGTGTGACAAATGACTAAATTTAATAGACTTTTTGTGAAATTGGTCGACAATAGACGAAATTAAAGTTAGCATTGGCACATTCTCTGCTTTTCGGGACGAAATTGAATGACAATAGTGTTAAAATGAATGGGAAAACCTATAGTATTTAATTTAATGTTGTTAATACAAGATACAACTTTGTATACATTTACAATTGCGACACAGTATTCTTTATGTCCAAAGCAACTAATAACATTGTTATGCTTGTTCTTAGATGCTGGTAGTGGAAATGTTACTATTGACATAATTGGCGATGACGGATCGCTAACTAAATTCGAACTGTGATTGTTGGATCATTTTTGTTTTTTTCGTTCACACAGTATTCTTACAGATAAAGGGCTACACTTTCTAAAAGCCGGCGTCTTAGGAGTTTTGCATTCTCTTCGAGTTTTGTAAGTAATTTTTAAGGCGAATGAATAGTTCTGTGTAAACTGAATTCTACATTATTACTTATGATTATCATTGTAAACCATGTGCTTGCTCAAATGATAATAATAATTTGTTTTACCTCACAATCAACCAAACCGCAAAATAATGTACATACTTATGATCGTTGTGGATTCAGCTCGATGTGTTGCAGTTGATATGTGTACAGTTTAAGTTCAAATTAATTTCAATTTCGGGCATTGTAAAAAGAGAGTGCAAATTGGGAACTATGAATTTATTCCTGACACTCATTTACCCACATCTTCATGCCAACATCATTATCTAAGATGGTATAATAATAATAATAATAATCTCGCTATGTATGATGTGTTTTATAAAATATGCTCATTATTTATCTATTCATTTTAAGGTCAGGCTAAAGTCGCGACACTGAAAGGAATCCGGGCAACTGACTCGAATTATTATCAGTGGCGCAACTTTAGTCCTGGTATAACTCAATTTGTCTAAAGACCCTGAATAACCGGTAACGGGTGAAAACATTTCACGTATGTGAATTTCTCAATATATATGCAGGTAACTCATTATTACGTTAAATTGTTTTCGGCATCGGGACTCATAATAAAGAAGCCCTTGACATTTTTGTGAAACTGTTCAATCGGTCACATTGGCCCGAAATCTCTTCCGTAGCAAAAATTTAGTCCGGGCTAAAAATACATAAATTACCAGAAACTCTTAAAACCATGTCGCAACCCGATTTGAAGTTTTCAAATCAAAGATGTATTTTACCTTATTTGCATATGTATGTATATTATTGTTTTACAGATGTCAGAACACCTCGTACGGAATTCGATCTTGTTTTATTTTCTGTATTAATTTGTTTTACATTCAATGCCTCTTTTTAAACGTTTTGCAACACTTGTAGTTAGGAATAATTATGATATTCAGCTAATTACCATAATGTATATAAATTAAGAATGAACTTGTGAATTTCGATGAATTAAAGCTAAAATCATATGTAATATAATATTCAAATACAAATTGGGAACTATGAATTTATTCCTGACACTCATTTACCCACATCTCCATGCCAACATCATTATCTAAGAAGGTATAATAATAATAATACTAATAATACTACTAATAATAATAATGGTGGCAACTTATATAGCCCCGTGGTTCACAATGTTTCATTGATATAAACCGAACACAAAAATAACCGATTATTGTTTCAAGATGTCATCTCACCACATTATTGGCACAGTTGTTATGTTCGACATGTGCAAAAATCAGAGATATTCATTACTTTATGGCTGAATGAGCACAGATTAAAGACAAAATAGCCCAAGTCAAGAGTCACAAGGTATTGCGCGTGCCTGTACATTGTTATGAATCCGCACATGTGGCGGAATGCATTGATCATGGTTTATGAAACAATGCTGTTTGATATTCCATTCATTTTGATTTTTTGATGGCACATGTGGTAAAATGCATTAATTGCAATTGAAAAACAGTGCATTTTTTAATTTTCCAACTCTCAATAATTTGTAATGATGATAATACTTTTGCGAATTTTTAAATATGACTATTTTTTCTGTAATGTGTGCTCACTCAACCATGGATTAATGGTTACCTCTTATTTTTACACATTGTTTTCCTAACTACCATATGGATATATTGGCAAGATGAAATCTTGAAACGATTCTTGATTATGAAATTATGGGCAATTGCTTAGGGGTGAAGTTACTTTTTGTGTTCGGTTTAGTTCCTTGGTCTGTGTTTTAGTTTATAATTACTTTGCCCTTAGAATAACATATTGCTGAATTTGTAGTATTACGTTTGTAAAAGAATCAAAGAATCAAAGTCAGAAAATAATATTTTCCTCTAAAATTATCAAGCCAAATGAAACATGGCATAAAACTAGGTTTACCAAAATGTATCTATCTATCTATTTATCTATCTATCTATCTATCTATCTATCTATCTATCTATCTATCTATCTATCTATCTATCTATCTATCTATCTGTCTATATATATCTCTCAATCTATATATAAGTAAAAGTTCTGCTCGGAGTCGAAAAGTGTATATAACAATGAAATTCAATAAGAAGCTCCGTGGAAAGATTTTTAAAGTGATATTTCGGCCATAGGCCTATGTCAAACTGACAAATTTAATTCATGATAGCGTCAACAAAAACAAAAAACGTATCCAAGGACGCCAAATTGTTTTGACGCGCAAAGCGCGGAAAAGGAGTATACGTCATAAAGAGAGGAGATGGGGGGGAGGGGGTGTGGAGGGGGGGGAGAGGGGGGGGGGGGGGGGGAGGGAGGGGCCGGGAGTGTGAGAGAAATGGAGGGAAGAGAGGGAGGGAGGGACAAACATAGGGGAAATTAATTAATCGGGAATGAATGAAACGTAACATTGAGTCCATTAGGTTCTATGCAGCCCAGGCGGAAGATCATATTCTCCTCCTTCCTCTTCCTCTCGTCATCAGTCCTGAAGCCGGCGACCAGTCCCGAGATATCAAAGTCGGCAATGCTATGACCAGCAGAGTTGAAGTGCTGAGCGACCGGGAAACCGTCCATGTTGAGCCGAATGGACCTTATGTGCTCGGTTGTTCTATCGGCCATCCGTCTCTTGGTCTCACCCACGTAGATTTTGGAGCACCGTTTGCAGCGAATGGCGTAGATTACGCTCGTAGACGTGCATGTGATGTGGTGGCTAACCCGCCATCATGACGAAGGACCCTCTAGCGTCGTCGTATATGATGGTCTCGGGATACCCTCTCCGGCGGAAGAAGTTAGACATTTCGTCAGAACGCGCGCGGAAGTCCCCATCATCGCTACAGAGTCGGCGAAGCCTGGTTAGTTGAGAGAAAGGGATTGATCGTTTGCAGCTCGGGGGGTGGCTGGATGAGAAGTTCAGGTAGCAGTGGACATCGGTGGGCTTATACTGGACGCTCATCCAGCCACCCCCCGAGCTGCAAACGATCAATCCCTTTCTCTCAACTTACCAGGCTTCGCCGACTCTGTAGCGATGATGGGGATTTCCGCGCGCGTTCTGACGAAATGTCTAACTTCTTCCGCCGGAGAGGGTATCCCGAGACCATCATTAAGAAGGCCAACAGAAAGGTGACCGGCACCAGCAGGCAAATGGCATTGAGGCAGAAGACCACCCACCCCCCCCCCCCCCCCCCCCCCCAAAGAGTGCCTTCGGTACTAACGTACCATCCAGACACGGTGAGGGTGGTTTCCTCTATCATGGAAAACACAGAGATATTGGCCAGCGACCGTATAATGAAAGAGATCTTCAGAGAATCCCCCCTCGTGGCGTACAAGAAGGACAAGAGTCTACGAGGACTACGTCGCCAATACGACGACGCGGGTTAGCCACCACATCACATGCACGTCTACGAGCGTTATCTACGCCATTCGCTGCAAACGGTGCTCCAAAATCTACGTGGGTACGTGGGTGAGACCAAGAGACGGATGGCCGATAGAACAACCGAACACATAAGGTCCATTCGGCTCAACATGGACGGTTTCCCGGTCGCTCAGCACTTCAACTCTGCTGGTCATAGCATTGCCGACTTTGAGATCTCGGGACTGGTCGCCGGCTTCAGGACTGATGACGAGAGGAAGAGGAAGGAGGAGAATATGATCTTCCGCCTGGGCTGCATACAACCTAATGGACTAAATGTTACGTTTCATTCATTCCCGATTAATTAATTTCCCCCTATGTTTGTCCCTCCCTCCCTCTCTTCCCTCCTTTTCTCTCACACTCCCGGCCCCTTCCTTCCCCTCCCTCTCCCCCCAACCCCCCCCCCCCCCCCATCTCCTCTCTTTATAGTCCATGAGCCGAGGCCTGAAAAAATGAAATTCGTAGCACCCCCCGACGGGCACGGAAATTTTGGTATCAGAGGATAGGTTATGAACCCAGCTACCAAGAAATGCTGACCCCCCAAAAAAAATATTTGCTCGTAACCATGGCAACGCCAATCACGTGATACATGTTTAAACTGACTCACTAGCGAGCTTTGTAGTGCTATTTCTGATACTCCATACTCCTAAATCATATTTCTCGAAACTTACATGAGAAATACTTCTGATTTTTCATATACTCAGACATTTAAGGACTGTATTTCTGTTAGAACATGTTTTCAGGTGAGGGTACCGTGTTAAGGTCCCAAGGGTCACCGCTAATTAACCCCTAATTGTATACTACTGTCACAAATTAGAACTTTAGTGGATTTTTGGCTTGTTATTTCTCTGTAGTCGGTTTTCTGAGCTATACTATTACACATTTGTAATGGAGGAACGCACATGGCCTCCAGAGTTCAAATCCACCACGTGACATCGGACAGTCTACCCGTTGCCATGGAAACGCGGATATATGATAACGATGTCTATGTACAGAAAACTGTATTTTTAATGAAACCGGACTATATTCTCGTCATCCAGTCTTGAAAGGCTTTTATTTTGTAGGGAATGAAGATAAGTATGATATCAGTTTTAAACTCCTTAAAGATCATGAGTGACCTATACATGTTAAGGTCACTTAAGGTTCACCTCAAGGTCAATGACAAAATCCTTACTTCATACATCATGAATATTTGTATGAAATTCATGCAAACTCTCATTACCCCTTATAGTCCATGAGCCAAGTCCAGAAAGAGCCTTATTTTAGGATTTGGCTGCACCCCCGGACGGGCATGGAAAAGTTGGTATCAGAGGAAAGGTCATGAACCCAGCTTCCGATAAATGCTAAACCCCCATTAAAATAGTTGCTCGTAACCATGGCAAGGCCAATTATATGACACATGCCCCTTTTCACATGAAACACAAGTGATATTTAGAAAAAAATTAGTAACGTACCAATTATTTAATATTTTTAAAAAGTAAATGTATGTTTCCAATGATTTAAACACTAATAATGAAATGACAAAATCATTCCAAACAGTCTGACATAATTTGTAAGTAAATATTAATGAAATTGTGTTGCCTAGCAACATAATTTTTCCTAGCAACCAGTTTAACCTTGCATATACGCTTGCCATTTTCTTTTTTCAAGGTGATTTTCTTTTCAGAACGGAATAAAAAATTATCAGAACCATAAATTTCACTTTGATAGACTTCATATTGATTCTAAAGTGAAACAATAAAAGAAAATAAGCATTTCAACAATAATTTATGATATAGGTGTTTGTTAGGATATGCCAAACCAAACCACCATTTTCATGAAAATGCCATTTTGCTGTACATTCCTGCACAATTAGGAAAAAAAGAAAAAAAAGAAGAACAAATTAAAACAATATAACTTGTAGACGTTTACAAATATGTAAGTTCAGTTTTAAAAGTATGAATATACAAGACATACAATTAATAACCTTGATAGTGCAAAACAAATAGTACATATATATGATTATCCATGGAGACAATTATGTTACATATCAACGACTTTTACCTAGCAGACCTATATTTAGCAGTTTTGTTTGCCTTAGAAATGTTATAAATGTCTGTATTACTTTGAGAACTCGGTTAACATTGGTTACACAAACATTTGAAATACCGTCATGAATTGATTTGATGATGTTTTAGCATGATTTTTCAGAAGTCTCTTTTAAGACAACGGATTATATAATCTACAGCATTTGTATGCATTGTTTTGGTTTAATTGGCTTGGATGATCTGAAACTAACACAGTATCCTAGCAAATGTAAGAATGAGATTAGTAGGTCAAGGTAAAAAAACTATTGTCCTTAATATAGAGGTGGAACAAGAGAAGACAATCATCATTTGATATCATCACACAGCGATCTGCCAATAGCTTGCCGGTCTTAGTCTACATTACTATAGCCTCTCTGCTAGATTGTTCATTGATCACAAACGACATGCACAAACAGAAACACATTTCCCTTGACTTTGCTTGACTAGGCATAGGGGTGTTTATGGAAAGAGGTTCTTTACATATTTTAATTGCTTGTCTGATATGTTCCTTCTGGGATGTATGGTTTACTTGCATTGGGGAATATATAGTTATTAAGTCCGTGGTGTCATGTCAGGTTCTTTTAATGATAGGTCCCATGAAATTGCATACAATATAGTACCCATCCCTCACCTTTGGCTCCTCGTATGTGTTAACATGCGAACAGCGGCCACCCATATGGGCAACATGCTTGGCAGTCTGGTTTAGGCTGACCCAAGGAAAGAAAAGAACGGTAATACCTCTCACCACTGGCATATAATGTGGACAAACCTACTGCCGATAGACCGGACGAGAGAACAGCTCTGGTTGTTAAAGAGCTCGCAAGGTATTGCAACTCTCTCTGAACTCGTTCGGCTGACAAGTGATACCTTACAGAACGTGGATACAATTTCTTCTGGTGTGGCCGGGGTAGCAATCAAGAGCAACTTGAAGCTGGAGCTGACTTTGCAGTTAAGAGCTATCTCGTTAGCAAATTGATCTACTAACATGTATCGACAAATTCCTGATGACGATACAGAATGAGAGAATGGCTTCCCTGATAAATGCTTATGCTCCGACAATGACTAACCCTGATGATGTGAAAGACATCCTATGAAGAACTGGATATATTCCTTACTTCAGTGGGCAGAAATGACAAGCAAATACTGTTCAGTGACTTTAATGTCAGAGTAAGTCATTAAAGCCATTAAAGGGGAACAAGGAAAGGTATATAAGATTACCAAAATAATTAGCGGCAAGTATAGAGGAACCACAAATTCACCTATTGAAGACAAGCAGGGGAGGCTTCTTACAGAAGCAGAACAGGAAGCTAGATGGGCCGAGGTGAGCGAGGTGCTGAATAGACCACCACCGACAGTAGACGCTGATATACAAGAGGCAGAGGATGACTTGGATGTCAGCAGCATACCACCAACTAAAGAAGAAGTAATAGCTGCAATTAAATCCTTAAAAAATGGTAAAGCCCTTGGCTCTGACAATCTCAACGCAGAACTTTTTAAGGCAGACCCAGAATTAGCAGCAAAAATCCTTCTGCCACTCTTCACAGCTATATGGGAAAGGAAGATAGTTCCTGATGATTGGTCAGAGGGAGTTATTGTAAAATTACCAAAGAAGGGATCCCTAAAGAACTGCAGTAACTGGCGTGGGATCACTCTACTCTCAATACCAAGTAAAATACTGGCAAAGATAATTATTACCCGTATCACAGATGCTGTTGACCAAAGTCTCAGAAGGGAACAGGCAGGTTTCGGAAGGGAAGAGCGTGCACTTACCAGATATTTGCACTACGTAATATCATAGAGCAATGCACAGAATGGCAGAGGAAACTTTATATTAATTTTGTTGACTTTGAAAAAGCATTCGATAGCATCCACCGAGACAGCCTTTGAAGAATATTACGTAAATATGGGATACCAGAGCAGCTAGTTCTTGTAATTAAGAGCTTTTAATTTCTCATGCAGAGTCGGAAACAGTAATCATAAGTTCCAAGTGAAGACTGGAGTTAGGCAAGGATGTGTCATGTCAGCACTACTCTTCAATATCGCCATACACTGGGTGATGAGACAGGCAACTGAAGACCAAAAAAGAGGCATAAGATGGACCCTCTTTTCTACACTTGAGGACCTCGACTTTGCAGATGATCTCGCTCTTTTTCCACACACCCACCAGCATATGCAAGAAAAAACATCCAGACTCAGTGACTTTGCCCAGCAAATTGGATTGAAGATCAGCCAGAAGAAAACAGAGATGATGACCCTGAACATCCCGGACCCTTTACCAATACAAGCAAACGGGGAAGATCTACCTATAATTGAGGAGTTTACTTACTTGGGAAGCACTGTCAGGCACGATGGAGGCGCAGGTAAAGACATTAAGAACCGTCTTAACAAAGCCAGAAATGCATTCAGAATGCTCAATAATGTATGAGATCACAGCAGTACAGCACCAAGACCAAGCTAAAATTGTACCAGAGCTGTGTCCTTTCCACTCTTCTGTACGGCTCTGAATGTTGGAGAATGACGAAAAAAGACCTCAATAAGCTGTCGGTCTTCCACACAAAGAGTCTGAGAAGAATATGTCGTATTTTCTGGCCAAACACCATTTCAAACGAAGCACTGTACGCCCAATGCCATCAAGTCTTGATGGCATTGGGCGTACAGTGCTTCGTTTGAAATACAGTGCTTCGTTTGACAAGACAGCATGGAGAACATCGTCATGAGAAGAAGGTGGAGATGGATCGGACATGTGATGAGAAAGAACATAGATGACATCACACGAACATCCCTCCACTGGACACCAGAAGGCAAAAGAAAGAGGGGACGTCCTAAAACACTTGGCGAAGAACTGTGGAAGGGGAGATTAAAGACCTGAACCACACATGGGGAACCATCCAGAGACTGGCCCAGAATCGGAAAGGAGTCGAAGACTTTTGTTGCTGCTCTATGTGCCAGGAGGCATAATGGGCAGTAAGAAAAACAAGATAAAGAAGTCATGATTCATCACTATGCCTATGGGAAGGTGTCACTGGAAGAATGGAGTGGGCACCCGCAACAACAATTGATTACTTCTTTTACAGACCTGCGAAGCACATGCCGTAGAGATAACAAATGCCATCTTTCACCCATCACTCGCAACAAAACAACTAATATGCATCCTCGCTCACCTACACATTGAAACCTCATCGACGGCATTGTCAGTAAAATGAGATGTGCAGGATGTCAGAGTAACCAATTATATGTGTGGTGCAGACTGTTGGACAGACACCCAGGCGCATCATATATATAAGATAAAGCTCCAAATTAGATCAAAGAGGCGCCCACAGGGAAAGGAGCATAACAATGTATACACTGAAGAATCCTGATGTGGCTGGAAAACTCATCTTAGATCTAGGTGATCAGCTGGCAGACATTTTACACGTTGTTGACAACACTGAAACAAATTGTGAATGACTGTTCACCCGCAATGTCTATCAACGTCTACCCGCAAGATGCAATGACTGGTTAGATGGGCATGATGAACAAATCCACCGAAAATCATAGACGTAAACATCGTGCTCATCAAAATTATCCATCAGTAATATGCTTCTAAAAAGGGTGCCTACACTAGTCAGTGCTCGTAAATACAGGTCAAACAGGACTCGTGGCTACATTCAAAGCGAGTATGAAATCCAGGGCTATACTGACTCAAAGCGGTTCTACGGGGATATCAACACCCTCTATGGACATCAGTCGTCAGGGAGGTCTCGCCTTCTAAGTTCTGATCGGTCAACTCCCTTATCTCCCTTATCTGAGAAGCCGGATATACTGAGGAGATGGACTAAACACTTTGAAGCCATCCTCAATTGACCAGATGCCCCCGATTAAATCCCACTGATCATGAATATTTCACCCGACAATGTTGAGGTCAAGAAGGCTACTAGTTAGCTCTCAAACGACACATCTCCTTGATCAGATGCCGTTCCTGCTGACATCTACATAGATGGACGTCCTGTGCTTCTTGACAAACACACTTTGCTGCTACAATCCGCCAAGGGCTTCAATGGCTTGTTCCGCAAGAACTCAGGGATGCACGTATTATACACCAGTGATTATGTACAAAATAACAGGATATCGCTAACAATTGAGAGGGCGAATTACCAGGCTGCTGTCTGGAAGGTAGCTCTGATTGCAGCCCCAGAGATAACTGGCCCTGAGGGAGAGGGATGGAAACTCATTGACGGCAGACTAGTGGTTGACTGGACTAAAGAGGCTCCGGCTCCAAATGCCATTCTGGGATTGGTTGCCTACAAATGTCGCACAAACTGTCATACACGGTGATGTGAGTGCCGTGCCAATGAACTCCGCTGCACAGATGCATGCGGTTGTTGGTTAATACCATAAGTATGCTAAAACAAGCCTAACACACTATCTAAAAGGTAACAACCAAGTTTAAATAATAATAATAATAATAATAATAATAAGGTATTTATAACTCGCATATCACATTATGTCTCTATGCGCTGTAATAAATTGAAATAGAAGAAAGAAAGTTTCAGCATACTATACTGCGTATTAATTACTATATCAAGTATAACTGAAATGTGCTATCCCAGAATAGTGAACATGTACATACAATAGAATAAAATGAAATCAAATACAGCATGTTCTGTGACTAATCTAGCCCTACCGGGGACAGGTGCCTGATCTTATTGCCCTGTTTATCCGGCAGAAGTTACCCAAAGGCAAGTCTAACCAAGCATATCATTCACAAGGGCTCTAATAAGACCTATAGGCCTAAGCCTAACCCTAACAGCCATGCTACACTTCACCTCATATATACCCAGAGTTCACACTTCCAAAATAACACCTTTCATTGAATCATAAATAATAATTATTAAATAATTATTATTAAATGTTGTTAATACATGGTTAGAACATAATGCATACAAGATTCTTTCAATTAATTCCTTATGTGGGATGCTAACATCTGGAAAAAAAACATGCATAAAATATGCACGTTGTTCAACAAGCAACTTCGATTTCAATTGTTTTTACTTGTCATGCATCGTAATGATTGTCACACATGAATAAGTCATACTTTAAGTACTTCCTAAAACTGTTTGTACCAAACGTCAAGCTATTCTAGGTCAAAATTGAATATGCAAATTGCCTAATTATCTTTAAAACGTTGATAAAATTGCGAAAAGACATTACAAAAATGTCAACATCAGTTTTAAGATTGAGTATACATCCAAGTTTTTAAGAAAAATGTATAGAGTTGCAAATCTCCATAACATTGGAACTAAATAACACAACTAGTCTGACTACTATTATAAACAGTTTAACAATTTGCCACTGATGACAAATGGAAATTGTTCTTAACATGCCTGGGCTCATGCCAACGGAATCTTATTGACATTTATGCATTACACGCATCAATGTTTTCAACTTTAGAAATGTATATATTCCAGCTAATAGAGAGTAATAATCGATGTTTAATATGTCCATATTTTACAGGCTTCTGAATCGAAACCAAATTACAGAAATTCCTAATGATACTTTCACTGGACTTGCACAACTTCAAGAATTGTGAGTATTTGTTGGGCTTAAATCTAGCAAACATACGGTATATAATATTATCATATCATATCATATGCCAACATTTAGATGTGGCCCAACAGACGTTATGCTACAATCCATCGTAAAGTCAAATGATATTCAATGTTTCTAAATAGCACAGTGAATATATGAAATATTATAGCAGTATATTAAAAATAAACATACATTATTTTAATCCTTATCTAATACATCACGATTTCAAAAATGTTTACCAGCATGTACGTCGATATGAAGACAATGTGGATTAAAGGTTTTGAAAATGTTTTAGATGGTATCTATATAAAGACTTGTGTATTCCTGCGCATAAAATATCCACTTAACATTGAAATTACAATCTGCGACTGGGCATTTTGGTTAACAATTCGTAAACTTTGTTTTGAGAAAATCATGTATGTCCCTTTTGTCTCATATCAACAAATACCGCGTTTTTGCATGTCCGTGGTTATGTTCTGTTCATGAACACACGCGCAAATGTACCTCCTTTTTGCGAAATTGTGGACAATCACGCGTATATCATGACACCACAACAAAAGGTTGACAAAAATGACGTCATTCTTGCCCTGATTTTGCGGCTGATATTTTCTAATGCATACTTTTATATACTTTATAAAGAGACCTTTCAGATAATAATATCACCCACCTACAAACCGATACGTTCATGGGACTCGACTCACTGGAATTCCTGTAAGTACATGTTCCTGTATTTTGCCTTTCAAATATTATTTGTTATGGAATTACACATATTAGGTCTTTAACTATTTATATGAATTTTAATATAATGATTCTGGATGTTAATATTGAAAACCAAATGTAGTTATGAAATTATGAAGAGTGTAGGGAACATAATTGTTGTGCTAAGTTTAGTTCAGTATCGTAAAGTCAAATGATATTGAATGTTTCTAAATAGCACAGTGAATATATGAAATATTAAAGCAGTATATTAAAAATAAACATACATTATTTTAATCCTTATCTAATAAATCACTTATCACAAAAACTGGTACAAATTGGCATGGACAAACAACCTTTTTTGTTTGCAATTTCTAGTACACATTAACAAAAAACAAAATAAGCCCATTTAAAGACTTGAATCCGACAAAAGAAACATATGTATGTCCCTTTTGTCTCATATCAACAAATACCGCGTTTTTGTATGTCCGTGGTTATGTTCTGTTCATGAACACACGCGCAAATGTACCTCCTTTTTGCGAAATTGTGGACAATCACGCGTATATCATGACACCACAACAAAATGTTGACAAAAATAACGTCATTCTTGCCCTGATTTTGCGGCTTATATTTTCTAATGCATACTTTTATATACTTTATAAAGATACCTTTCAGATAATAATATCACCCACCTACAAACCGATACGTTCATGGGACTCGACTCACTGAAAGTCCTGTAAGTACATGTTCCTGTATTTTGCCTTTCAAATATTATTTGTTATGGAATTACACATATTAGGTCTTTAACTATTTATATGAATTTTAATATAATGATTCTGGATGTTAGTATTGAAAACCAAATGTAGTTATGAAATTATGAAGAGTGTAGGGAACATAATTGTTGTGCTAAGTTTAGTTAAGTATCGTAAAGTCAAATGATATTGAATGTTTCTAAATAGCACAGTGAATATATGAAATATTAAAGCAGTATATTAAAAATAAACATACATTATTTTAATCCTTATCTAATACATCACTTATCACAAAAACTGGTACAAATTGGCATGGACAAACAACCTTTTTTGTTTGCATTTCTAGTACACATTAACAAAAAACAAAATAAGCCCATTTAAAGACTTGAATCCGACAAAAGAAACATATGTATGTCCCTTTTGTCTCATATCAACAAATACCGCGTTTTTGTATGTCCGTGGTTATGTTCTGTTCATGAACACACGCGCAAATGTACCTCCTTTTTTGCGAAATTGTGAACAATCACGCATCATGACACCACAACAAAAGGTTGACAAAAAAAACGTCATTCTTGCCCTGATTTTGCGGCTTATATTTTCTAATGCATACTTTTATATACTTTATAAAGATACCTTTCAGATAATAATATCACCCACCTACAAACCGATACGTTCATGGGACTCGACTCACTGGAAGTCCTGTAAGTACATGTTCCTGTATTTTGCCTTTCAAATATTATTTGTTATGGAATTACACATATTATGTCTTTAACTATTTATATGAATTTTAATATAATGATTCTGGATGTTAGTATTGAAAACCAAATGTAGTTATGAAATTATGAAGAGTGTAGGGAACATAATTGTTGTGCTAAGTTTAGTTCAGTATCGTAAAGTCAAATGATATTCAATGTTTCTAAATAGCACAGTGAATATATGAAATATTAAAGCAGTATATTAAAAATAAACATACATTATTTTAATCCTTATCTAATACATCACTTATCACAAAAACTGGTACAAATTGGCATGGACAAACAACCTTTTTTGTTTGCATTTCTAGTACACATTAACAAAAAACAAAATAAGCCCATTTAAAGACTTGAATCCGACAAAAGAAACATATGTATGTCCCTTTTGTCTCATATCAACAAATACCGCGTTTTTGTATGTCCGTGGTTATGTTCTGTTCATGAACACACGCGCAAATGTACCTCCTTTTTGCGAAATTGTGGACAATCACGCGTATATCATGACACCACAACAAAATGTTGACAAAAATGACGTCATCCTTGCCCTGATTTTGCGGCTTATATTTTCTAATGCATACTTTTATATACTTTATAAAGATACCTTTCAGATAATAATATCACCCACCTACAAACCAATACGTTCATGGGACTCGGCTCACTGGAACACCTGTAAGTACATGTTCATTTATTTTGCATTTCAAATATAATTTGTTATGGAATTACACATATTAGGTCTTTAACTATTTATATGAATTTTAATATAATGATTCTGGATGTTAGTATTGAAAACCAAATGTAGTTATGAAATTATGAAGAGTGTAGGGAACATAATTGTTGTGCTAAGTTTAGTTCAGTATCGTAAAGTCAAATGATATTGAATGTTTCTAAATAGCACAGTGAATATATGAAATATTAAAGCAGTATATTAAAAATAAACATACATTATTTTAATCCTTATCTAATACATCACTTATCACAAAAACTGGTACAAATTGGCATGGACAAACAACCTTTTTTGTTTGCATTTCTAGTACACATTAACAAAAAACAAAATAAGCCCATTTAAAGACTTGAATCCGACAAAGGAAACATATGTATGTCCCTTTTGTCTCATATCAACAAATACCGCGTTTTTGTATGTCCGTGGTTATGTTCTGTTCATGAACACACGCGCAAATGTACCTCCTTTTTGCGAAATTGTGAACAATCACGCATCATGACACCACAACAAAAGGTTGACCAAAAAAACGTCATTCTTGCCCTGATTTTGCGGCTTATATTTTCTAATGCATACTTTTATATACTTTATAAAGATACCTTTCAGATAATAATATCACCCACCTACAAACCGATACGTTCATGGGACTCGACTCACTGGAAGTCCTGTAAGTACATGTTCCTGTATTTTGCCTTTCAAATATTATTTGTTATGGAATTACACATATTATGTCTTTAACTATTTATATGAATTTTAATATAATGATTCTGGATGTTAGTATTGAAAACCAAATGTAGTTATGAAATTATGAAGAGTGTAGGGAACATAATTGTTGTGCTAAGTTTAGTTCAGTATCGTAAAGTCAAATGATATTCAATGTTTCTAAATAGCACAGTGAATATATGAAATATTATAGCAGTATATTAAAAATAAACATACATTATTTTAATCCTTATCTAATACATCACGACTTCAATATTGTTTACCAGCATGTACGTCCATATGAAGACAATGTGGATTAAAGGCTTTAAAAATGTTTTAGATGGTATCTATATAAAGACTTGTGTATTCCTGCGCATAAAATATCCACTTAACATTGCAATTACAATCTGCGACTGGGCATTTTGTTTAACAATTCGTAAACTTTGTTTTGAGAAAATCATGTATGTCCCTTTTGTCTCATATCAACAAATACCGCGTTTTTGTATGTCCGTGGTTATGTTCTGTTCATGAACACACGCGCAAATGTACCTCCTTTTTGCGAAATTGTGGACAATCACGCGTATATCATGACACCACAACAAAAGGTTGACAAAAATGACGTCATCCTTGCCCTGATTTTGCGGCTTATATTTTCTAATGCATACTCTTATATACTTTATAAAGAGACCTTTCAGATAATAATATCACCCACCTACAAACCGATACGTTCATGGGACTCGACTCACTGGAATTGCTGTAAGTACATGTTCCTCTATTTTGCCTTTCAAATATTATTTGTTATGGAATTACACATATTAGGTCTTTAACTATTTATATGAATTTTAATATAATGATTCTGGATGTTAGTATTGAAAACCAAATGTAGTTATGAAATTACGAAGAGTGTAGGGAACATAATTGTTGTGCTAAGTTTAGTTCAGTATCGTAAAGTCAAATGATATTCAATGTTTCTAAATAGCACAGTGAATATATGAAATATTAAAGCAGTATATTAAAAATAAACATACATTATTTTAATCCTTATCTAATACATCACTTATCACAAAAACTGGTACAAATTGGCATGGACAAACAACCTTTTTTGTTTGCATTTCTAGTACACATTAACAAAAAACAAAATAAGCCCATTTAAAGACTTGAATCCGACAAAAGAAACATATGTATGTCCCTTTTGTCTCATATCAACAAATACCGCGTTTTTGTATGTCCGTGGTTATGTTCTGTTCATGAACACACGCGCAAATGTACCTCCTTTTTGCGAAATTGTGAACAATCACGCATCATGACACCACAACAAAAGGTTGACAAAAAAAACGTCATTCTTGCCCTGATTTTGCGGCTTATATTTTCTAATGCATACTTTTATATACTTTATAAAGGGACCTTTCAGATAATAATATCACCCACCTACAAACCAATACGTTCATGGGACTCGGCTCACTGGAACACCTGTAAGTACATGTTCATTTATTTTGCATTTCAAATATTATTTGTTATGGAATTACGCATATTAGGTCTTTAACTATTTATATGAATTTTAATATAATGATTCTGGATGTTAGTATTGAAAACCAAATGTAGTTATGAAATTATGAAGAGTGTCGGGAACATAATTGTTGTGCTAAGTTTAGTTCAGTATCGTAAAGTCAAATGATATTGAATGTTTCTAAATAGCACAGTGAATATATGAAATATTAAAGCAGTATATTAAAAATAAACATTCATTATTTTAATCCTTATCTAATACATCACTTATCACAAAAACTGGTACAAATTGGCATGGACAAACAACCTTTTTTGTTTGCATTTCTAGTACACATTAACAAAAAACAAAATAAGCCCATTTAAAGACTTGAATCCGACAAAAGAAACATATGTATGTCCCTTTTGTCTCATATCAACAAATACCGCGTTTTTGTATGTCCGTGGTTATGTTCTGTTCATGAACACACGCGCAAATGTACCTCCTTTTTGCGAAATTGTGAACAATCACGCATCATGACACCACAACAAAAGGTTGACCAAAAAAACGTCATTCTTGCCCTGATTTTGCGGCTTATATTTTCTAATGCATACTTTTATATACTTTATAAAGATACCTTTCAGATAATAATATCACCCACCTACAAACCGATACGTTCATGGGACTCGACTCACTGGAAGTCCTGTAAGTACATGTTCCTGTATTTTGCCTTTCAAATATTATTTGTTATGGAATTACACATATTATGTCTTTAACTATTTATATGAATTTTAATATAATGATTCTGGATGTTAGTATTGAAAACCAAATATAGTTATGAAATTACGAAGAGTCTAGGGAACATAATTGTTGTGCTAAGTTTAGTTCAGTATCGTAAAGTCAAATGATATTCAATGTTTCTAAATAGCACAGTGAATATATGAAATATTATAGCAGTATATTAAAAATAAACATACATTATTTTAATCCTTATCTAATACATCACGACTTCAATAATGTTTACCAGCATGTACCTCCATATGAAGAAAATGTGGATTAAAGGCTTTGAAAATGTTTTAGATGGTATCTATATAAAGACTTGTGTATTCCTGCGCATAAAATATCCACTTAACATTGAAATTACAATCTGCGACTGGGCATTTTGGTTAACAATTCGTAAACTTTGTTTTGAGAAAATCATGTATGTCCCTTTTGTCTCATATCAACAAATACCGCGTTTTTGTATGTCCGTGGTTATGTTCTGTTCATGAACACACGCGCAAATGTACCTCCTTTTTGCGAAATTGTGGACAATCACGCGTATATCATGACACCACAACAAAAGGTTGACAAAAATGACGTCATCCTTGCCCTGATTTTGCGGCTTATATTTTCTAATGCATACTCTTATATACTTTATAAAGAGACCTTTCAGATAATAATATCACCCACCTACAAACCGATACGTTCATGGGACTCGACTCACTGGAATTCCTGTAAGTACATGTTCCTCTATTTTGCCTTTCAAATATTATTTGTTATGGAATTACACATATTAGGTCTTTAACTATTTATATGAATTTTAATATAATGATTCTGGATGTTAGTATTGAAAACCAAATGTAGTCATGAAATTACGAAGAGTGTAGGGAACATAATTGTTGTGCTAAGTTTAGTTCAGTATCGTAAAGTCAAATGATATTCAATGTTTCTAAATAGCACAGTGAATATATGAAATATTATAGCAGTATATTAAAAATAAACATACATTATTTTAATCCTTATCTAATACATCACGACTTCAATAATGTTTACCAGCATGTACGTCGATATGAAGACAATGTGGATTAAAGGTTTTGAAAATGTTTTAGATGGTATCTATATAATGACTTGTGTATTCCTGCGTATAAAATATCCACTTAACATTGAAATTTCAATCTGCGACTGGGCATTTTGGTTAACAATTCGTAAACTTTGTTTTGAGAAAATCTTGTATGTCCCTTTGGTCTCATATCAACAAATACCGCGTTTTTGTATGTCCGTGGTTATGTTCTGTTCATGAACACAAGCGCAAATGTACCTCCTTTTTGCAAAATTGTGAACAATCACGCGGTTATCATGACACCACAACAAAAGGTTGACAAAAATAACGTCATCCTTGACCTGATTTTGCGGCTTATATACAAATAATACACGGTCTAGATTGCATTGTGTAAATGCATTGCACGCGAGGGCTATGCAAGCTGTCCACGCATTACGAACGAGGCGTAAGCCGAGTGCGCATGCGCACAGCTAACATAGCCCGAGAGTGTGATGCATTTACATGATGCACGATAATAAGGCCGTAGTATTATTTGTTTTATAAAACGAGCTCAACCACGGATTGTTTCATTTTGCTGGATTATTGAAAGCAGACTTGCCACAATTAGTAACCCAGTCTATCTACTCTCTAGAGTGTGAATTTATTAGGAATTTACCAAATTAATCATCACAACTAAACTCGCTTTACTGAATTTGACTTTGCAGCTCAGCAGATCAAATGAAGTTGATTTGAAATTGCCGAAGATTTTCCAATAAACATGAGAATTATCAAAGAATTGTATGCATTTCCATTCCAAAACTTAACCATATAAAACCACATACCATATAATTTACGAAACTGCTACGATTTATTTACTACAGAACAGATAATTTACAAAACGAAGCATTTTATATCTTGTTGCACACCTTCTGCACGATGGTTGCGCACTGTCTGCACGATGGTTACGCGGTCTCTGCACGGCTGTGCGCTTGGTGTAAAGTAATCAATGCCCACGTGATCGGTATTAGCCAATCACGTTACTGAATTTACCGGAGCCGTTTTATAAAATTTTATAATGCATACTTTTATATACTTTATAAAGAGACCTTTCAGATCTTAATATCACCCGCCTACAAAACGATACGTTCATCGGCCTCGGCAAACTGGAATACCTGTAAGTACATGTTCATGTATTTTGCATTTGAAATAGTATTTGTTATGGAATTACAAATATTAGGTCTTTACCTATTTAAATTAATTGTAATGTAATTATTCTGGATATTAGTATTGAAAACCAAATGTAGTTATGAAATTATGATGAGTGTAGGGAACATAATTGTTGTGCTAAGTTTAGTTCAGTATCGTAAAGTCAAATGATATTCAATGTTTCTACAGAGCACAGTGAATGTATACAATATTATTATAGTTTATTAAAAACAAATACATTATTTGAATTTCAATCTAATATATCAACACTTCAATTATGTGTACCAACGTATGTATCGATATGAAGACAATGTTGAGTAAAGGTGTTGAAAATGTTTTTTTTTTATTGACAACTTACTGTTTTAGATGGTGCCCAGATGAGGACTTGTTTATTCCTTCGCAGAAAATATCCACTTAACATTGAAATGACAATCTGCGACTGGGCATTTTGGTTTAAAATTTTAAAACTTTGTTTTAAGAAAATTCTATATTGACATGTCAATGTTGGTGTTAAGATTTTATGTAATTTGCAGGGGATTTACTGATAACAGTTGGTCGAAATTTATGTTACTGATTAATTTCTGTAAAATTTGATTATGTTTTTGTATTCAAATATTACAGAGTTATTACTAACAACCACTTCGATATCATCGATCCTGGAGCGTTCGCTGGACTAACATCGTTGATATATCTGTGAGTAGGTTATTGAAGATAAATTCCATCCTGGCAAGAATGTGTGTTGTATAAAATTACAAATACATAACTACCGTATTTGACATAAAAAAGTTAACTTTTCTAAACTGAGATGGACAAGGCAATCATCGGCTGCTTATTAGTTACGTCATTGTTGGTGGTAAATATAACATCTTGAAATGTTGTAAATCAAACTTTTGCACGATATTGCCAGAATGGTCACTATAATTTGTCCTTCACCTGCATATTAGGCGCTATGTAAATCAAACCTATTATTATCATTATGATTATTTGCATTATTATAATACAAACTGTCAATTTTCCAGGGAAATGTGAAAGTTAATCTTCAGCAGCGACTAATATGTATTAAAAAACATTTCAAATTACATAATAAATACCTGTGTCTATTCTAAAATGATATAGTCTTCTAAGAGTTGGTTAAGAATTTGAAAAATAAACTAGGTTAAAATGAACACGTTTAATGTTAATCTCCTGCTTATCATCTGTTCTTGTTACTTTTCTTAATTTTAATTTTAGTTTCTTTAGTAGTAAAAAAAAATCGGGTTGCCATGGGAATATTCGTGGAATTTAGTGACGCATAATAATTACTAAATCGTAAGGATTAGGATTCATAGTGGTGTCCAGCGATTTCTGATTTCAATTTGTGACTCCAATAAATTAGTGAGAAAGTGAAATATGAAACAGGCTTCCTAACTTTATATATTCAAAGGTGTCATGCATACTTATGATCGTTCTCGAATTGAATTGCCCTCTATATGGGGTTTTTAAGTACATTTTTTTAGCAATTTATACCCAATTTTATCACAAAAATTGGTACAAAGTGGCATGGACAAACAACATTTTTTGTTTGCATTTCTAGTACACATTAACAAAAAACAAAATACTCTCTTTTTTAGACTTCAATCCGACAAACGAAACATATGTATGTCCCTTTTGTCTCATATCAACAAAGTACTCGTTTTTGTATGTCCGTGGTTATGTTCTGTTCATGAACACACGCGCAAATGTACCTCCTTTTTGCAAAATTGTGAACAATCACGCGTATATTATGAAAACAACAACAAAAGGTTGACAAAAATAACGTCATCCCTGCCCTGATCTTGCGGCTTATATTTTCTAATGCATACTTTTATATACTTTATAAAGAGACCTTTCAGATAATAATATCACCCACCTACAAACCAATACGTTCATGGGACTCGGCTCACTGGAACACCTGTAAGTACATGTTCCTGTATTTTGCCTTTCAAATATTATTTGTTATGGAATTACACATATTAGGTCTTTAACTATTTGTATGAATTTTAATATAATGATTCTGGATGTTAGTATTGAAAACCAAATGTAGTTATGAAATTATGAAGAGTGTAGGTAATATAATTGTTGTGCTAAGTTTAGTTCAGTATCGTAAAGTCAAATGATATTGAATGTTTCTAAATATCACAGTGAATATATGAAATATTATAGCAGTATATTAAAATTAAACATACATTATTTTAATCCTTATCTAATACATCACTTATCACAAAATCTGGTACAAATTGGCATGGACAAACAACCTTTTTTGTTTGCATTTCTAGTACACATTAACAAAAAAAACAAAATAAGCCCATTTAAAGACTTGAATCCGACAAAAGAAACATATGTGTATGTCCCTTTTGTCTCATATCAACAAATACCGCGTTTTTGTATGTCCGTGGTTATGTTCTGTTCATGAACACACGCGCAAATGTACCTCCTTTTGGCGAAATTGTGAAAAATCACGCGTATATTATGAAAACAACAACAAAAGGTTGACAAAAATAACGTCATCCCTGCCCTGATCTTGCGGCTTATATTTTCTAATGCATACTTTTATATACCTTATAAAGATACCTTTCAGATAATAATATCACCCACCTAGAAACCGATACGTTCTTCGGACTCGACTCACTGTATAGGCTGTAAGTACATGTTCATTTATTTTGCATTTCAAATATTATTTGTTATGGAATTACACATATTAGGTCTTTAACTATTTATATGAATTTTAATATAATGATTCTGGATGTTAGTATTGAAAACCAAATGTAGTTATGAAATTATGATGAGTGTAGGGACAATACCGTATAGGGAATATTCGTGGAATTCAGTGACGCATAATAATTACTAAATCATAAGGATTGGGATTCATAGTGGTGTCCAGCGATTTCTGATTTTAATTTGTGACTCCCATAAATTAGTGAGAAAGTGAAATATGAAACAGGCTTCCTAACTTTATTTATTCAAAGGTGTCATGCATACTTATGATCGTTCTCGAATTGAATTGCCCTCTATATGGGGTTTTTAAGTACATTTTTATGCAAATTTATACCCAATTTTATTACAAAAATTGGTACAAAGTGGCATGGACAAACAACCTTTTTTGTTTGCATTTCTAGTACACATAAACACAAAACAAAATACCCTCTTTTAAAGACTTGAATCCGACAAACAAATCATATGTATGTCCCTTTTGTCTCATATCAACAAAGTACGCGTTTTTGTATGTCCGTGGTTATGTTCTGTTCATGAACACACGCGCAAATGTACCTCCTTTTTGCGAAATTGTGAACAATCACGCGTATATCATGACACCACAACAAAAGGTTGACAACATAAAGTCATCCTTGACCTGATTTTGCGGCTTATATTTTCTAATGCATACTTTTATATACTTTATAAAGAGACCTTTCAGATCATAATATCACCCACCTACAAACCGATACGTTCATGGGACTCGGCTCACTGGATCACCTGTAAGTACATGTTCCTGTATTTTGCCTTTCAAATATTATTTGTTATGGAATTACACATATTAGGTCTCTAACTATTTATATAAATTTTAATATAATGATTCTGGATGTTAGTATTGAAAACCAAATGTAGTTATGACATTATGAAGAGTGTAGGGAACATAATTGTTGTGCTAAGTTTAGTTCAGTATCGTAAAGTCAAATGATATTCAATGTTTCTACAGAGCACAGTGAATATATGAAATATTATAGCAGTATATTAAAAATAAACATACATTATTTTAATCCTTATCTAATACATCACGACTTCAATAATGTTTACCAGCATGTGCGTCGATATGAAGACAATGCGGATTAAAGGTTTTGAAAATGTTTTAGATGGTTTCTATATAATGACTTGTGTATTCCTGCGCATAAAATATCCACTTGACATTGAAATTACAATCTGTGACTGGGCATTTTGGTTAACAATTCGTAAACTTTGTTTTGAGAAAATCATATAATGTTCTCAAAGCAAAGAATTTTAAGCCAAAGTGCTGACCATTGTCTTCATATCGACACACACGTTGGTAAACGTAATTAATGTCTTGATATATTATATTAAAATTGAAATAATATATGTTTGTTTTTGACAAACTATTATAATAATTCATACATTCACGGTGCTCTGTAGAAACATTGAATATCATTTGACAACTTTGGTGTCAAGATCTTACGTAATTTGCAGGGGATTTAAAGATAACAGTTTGTCGAAATTCATGTTACTGATTAATTTCCGAAAATGTGATAATGTTTTTATATTCAATTGTTACAGATATATTGATCACAACCACATCAGTATCATCAATCCTGGAGCGTTCCATGGACTAACAAATAGTACATATATGTGAGTAGGTTATTGAAGATAAATTGCATCCTGGCAATAATTTGTGTTGTATATAACAAATACATAACAACCGTCTTTGACAAAAAAGTCAACTTCTATAAACTGCCATGCACAAGGTAAACATCAGCTGCGTCATTGACGCATAATAATTACTAAATCGTAAGGATTAGGATTCATAGTGGTGTCCAGCGATTTCTGATTTTAATTTGTGACTCCCATAAATAAGTGAGAAAGTGAAATATGAAACAGGCTTCCTAACTTTATATATTAAAAGGTGTCATGCATACTTATGATCTTTCTCGAATTGAATTGCCCTCTATATGGGGTTTTTAAGTAAATTTTTTAGCAATTTATACCCACTTTTATCACAAAAATTGGTACAAAGTGGCATGGACAAACAACCTTTTTGTTTGCATTTCTAGTACACATAAACACAAAACAAAATAGCCTCTTTTAAAGACTTGAATCCGACAAACAAAACATATATATGTCCCTTTTGTCTCATATCAACAAAGTACGTATTTTTGTATGTCCGTGGTTATGTTCTGTTCATGAACACACGCGCAAATGTACCTCCTTTTTGCGAAATTGTGAACAATCACGCGTATATCATGACACTACAACAAAAGGTTGACAAAATAACGTCATCCTTGCCTTGATTTTGCGGCTTATATTTTCCAATGCATACTTTTATATACTTTATAAAGAAACCTTTCAGATAATAATATCACCCACCTACAAACCGATACGTTCATTGGACTCGGCTCACTGGAACACCTGTAAGTACATGTTCCTGTATTTTGCCTTTCAAATATTATTTGTTATGGAATTACACATATTAGGTCTTTAACTATTTATATGAATTTTAATATAATGATTCTGGATGTTAGTATTGAAAACCAAATGTAGTTATGAAATTATGAAGAGTGTAGGTAATATAATTGTTGTGCTAAGTTTAGTTCAGTATCGTAAAGTCAAATGATATTGAATGTTTCTAAATATCACAGTAAATATATGAAATATTATAGCAGTATATTAAAATTAAACATACATTATTTTAATCCTTATTTAATACATCACTTATCCCAAAATCTGGTACAAATTGGCATGGACAAACAACCTTTTTTGTTTGCATTTCTAGTACACATTAACAAAAAACAAAATAAGCCCATTTAAAGACTTGAATCCGACAAAAGAAACATATGTATGTCTCTTTTGTCTCATATCAACAAATACCGCGTTTTTGTATTTCCGTGGTTATGTTCTGTTCCTGAACACACGCGCAAATATACCTCCTTTTTGCGAAATTGTGAACAATCACGCATCATGACACCACAACAAAAGGTTGACAAAAATAACGTCATCCTTGCCCTGATTTTGCGGCTTATATTTTCTTATGCATACTTTTATATACTTTATAAAGAAACCTTTCAGATAATTATATCACCGACCTACAAACTGATACGTTCATGGGACTCGACTCACTGGAAGGCCTGTAAGTACATGTTCCTGTATTTTGCCTTTCAAATATTATTCGTTATGGAATGATCTCTAACTATTTATATACATTTTAATATAATGATTCTGGATGTTAGTATTGAAAACCAAATGTAGTTATGAAATTATGATGAGTGTAGGGAAAATAATTGTTGTGCTAAGTTTAGTTCAGTATCGTAAAGTCAAATGATATTCAATGTTTCTACAGAGCACAGTGAATATATGAAATATTATAGCAGTATATTAAAAATAAACATACATTATTTTAATCCTTATCTAATACATCACGACTTCAATAATGCTTACCAGCATGTGCGTCGATATGAAGACAATGTGGATTAAAGGTTTTGAAAATGTTTTAGATGGTTTCTATATAATGACTTGTGTATTCCTGCGCATAAAATATCCACTTGACATTGAAATTACAATCTGCGACTGGGCATTTTGGTTAACAATTCGTAAACTTTGTTTTGAGAAAATCATATAATGTTCTCAAAGTAAAGAATTTTAAGCCAAAGTGCTGACCATTGTCTTCATATCGACACACACGTTGGTAAACGTAATTAATGTCTTGATGTATTATATTAAAAATGAAATAATGTATGTTTGTTTTTGACAAACTATTATAATATTTCATACATTCACGGTGCTCTGTAGAAACATTGAATATCATTTGACAACTTTGGTGTCAAGATCTTACGTAATTTGCAGGGGATTTAATGATAACAGTTTGTCGAAATTCATGTTACTGATTAATTTCCGAAAATGTGATAATGTTTTTATATTCAATTGTTACAGATATATTGATTACAACCACATCAGTATCATCAATCCTGGAGCGTTCCATGGACTAACAAATATTATATATATGTGAGTATGTTATTGAAGATAAATTGCATCCTGGCAATAATTTGTGTTGTATATACCAAATACATAACAACCGTCTTTGACAAAAAAGTCAACTTCTATAAACTGCCATGCACAAGGTAAACATCAGCTGCGTCATTGACGCATAATAATTACTAAATCGTAAGGATTAGGATTCATTGTGGTGTCCAGCGATTTCTGATTTTAATTTGTGACTCCCATAAATAAGTGAGAAAGTGAAATATGAAACAGGCTTCCTAACTTTATATATTAAAAGGTGTCATGCATACTTATGATCTTTCTCGAATTGAATTGCCCTCTATACAGGGTGGCCCCAACAAAAAAAACGGAACGGGGCACTTCCTAAAATAAAGTAACACATGTATTATGTCCATCGGATAGAGTGTCTTTTCAAATGAACAACGATACCAAGAACAGTCAATTTGGTCGTGTAGTTTTTGTTTTAGGGCCCTGTGAGTGACACCATGTCAGGTTCTCTTTTTTGTCAATTTGTATTGAGCCAGCGCTTGATGAATCGCACGAACCGCCGTTCATATCGTTGAGCATCGCGCACTATTGTTAGTGTGCACTCAACCGTGTGCCGAGAGAATGGGCCTGGCCGCTGCATGGTATTACGGGCAAGGAGTGCGGTTAAACTGGCATTGACTAGGTCGAAATCGACATAAATCGGCACCTGACATGGTCTCACTCACTGCGTCCTTAAACAAAAACGACCTGACCAAAATTACTGTTCTTGGTATCGTTTTTCATTGGAAAGGACACCCTATCCGATGAACATAAACATTGTGGTATTATATTTTGGGAAGTGCCCCGTTCCTTTTTTTGGGGGGCCACCCTGTATGGGGTTTTTAAGTAAATTTTTTAGCAATTTATACCCAATTTTATCACAAAAATTGGTACAAAGTGGCATGGACAAACAACCTTTTTTGTTTGCATTTCTAGTACACATAAACACAAAACAAAATACCCTCTTTTAAAGACTTGAATCCGACAAACAAAACATATGTATGTCCCTTTTGTCTCATATCAACAAAGTACGTGTTTTTGTATGTCCGTGGTTATGTTCTGTTCATGAACACACGCGCAAATGTACCTCCTTTTTGCGAAATTGTGAACAATCACGCGTATATCATGACACTACAACAATAGGTTGACAAAATAACGTCATCCTTGCCCTGATTTTGCGGCTTATATTTTCCAACGCATACTTTTATATACTTTATAAAGAGTCCTTTCAGATAATAATATCACCCACCTACAAACCGATACGTTCATGGGACTCGGCTCACTGGAACACCTGTAAGTACATGTTCCTGTATTTTGCCTTTCAAATATTATTTGTTATGGAATTACACATATTAGGTCTTTAACTATTTATATGAATTTTAATATAATGATTCTGGATGTTAGTATTGAAAACCAAATGTAGTTATGAAATTATGAAGAGTGTAGGTAATATAATTGTTGTGCTAAGTTTAGTTCAGTATCGTAAAGTCAAATGATATTGAATGTTTCTAAATATCACAGTGAATATATGAAATATTATAGCAGTATATACAAATTAAACATACATTATTTTAATCCTCATCTAATACATCACTTATCACAAAATCTGGTACAAATTGGCATGGACAAACAACCTTTTTTGTTTGCATTTCTAGTACACATTAACAAAAAAACAAAATAAGCCCATTTAAAGACTTGAATCCGACAAAAGAAACATATGTGTATGTCCCTTTTGTCTCATATCAACAAATACCGCGTTTTTGTATTTCCGTGGTTATGTTCTGTTCATGAACACACGCGCAAATATACCTCCTTTTTGCGAAATTGTGAACAATCACGCATCATGACACCACAACAAAAGGATGACAAAATAACGTCATCCTTGCCCTGATTTTGCGGCTTATATTTTCTAATGCATACTTTTATATACCTTATAAAGATACCTTTCAGATAATAATATCACCCACCTAGAAACCGATACGTTCATGGGACTCGACTCACTGGAAGACCTGTAAGTACATGTTCCTGTATTTTGCCTTTCAAATATTATTTGTTATGGAATGGTCTCTAACTATTTATATAAATTTTAATATAATGATTCTAGATGTTAGTATTTAAAAAAAAATGTAGTTATGAAATTATGATGAGTGTAGGGAACATAATTGTTGTGCTAAGTTTAGTTCAGTATCGTAAAGTCAAATGATATTCAATGTTTCTACAGAGCACAGTGAATGTATACAATATTATTATAGTTTATTAAAAAAAACATACATTATTTTAATTTCAATCTAATAGATAAACACTTCAATTATGTGTACCATCGTGTGTATCGATATGAAGACAATGTTGAGTAAAGGTGTTGAAAATGTTTTTTTTTGACAACTATACTGTTTAAGATGGTGCCCAGATGAGGACTTGTTTAATCCTGCCCAGAAAATATCCGCTTAACATTGAAATGACAATCTGCGACTGGGCATTTTGGTTTACAATTTTTAAACTTTGTTTTAAGAAAATTCTATATTGACATGTCAATGTTGGCGTCAAGATTGTATGTAATTTGCAGGGGATTTACTGATAACAGTTGGTCGAAATTTATGTTACTGATTAATTTCTGTAAAATTTGATTATGTTTTTGTATTCAATTATTACAGAGATATTAATAACAACCACATTGATACCATCGATCCTCGAGTGTTCGCTGGACTAACATCGTTGTTATATCTGTGAGTATGTTATTGAAGATAAATTCCATCCTGGCAAGAATGTGTGTTGTATAAAATACAAATACATAACTGCCGTATTTGACATAAAAAGTTAACTTTTCTTAACTGACATGGACAAGGCAATCATCGGCTGCTTATTAGTTACGTCATTGTTGGTGGTAAATATAACATCTTGAAATGTTGTAAATCATACTTTTGCCCGATATTGCCAGAATGGTCACTATAATTTGTCCTTCACCTGCATATTAGGCGCTATATAAATTGAACCTATTATTATCATTATGATTATTTGCATTATTATAATACAAACTGTCAATTTTCCAGGGAAATGTAAAAGTAAATCTTCAGCAGCGACTAATGATTAGTATTAAAAAGCATTTAAAAATACACAGTGAAAACCTAAACTGGTAAGCTGGACTAGCTTAAAGCTAGTCCAGCATGCTGGACTAACATAAAACTAGTCGCTCGACTAGCTTTTGCAACATCTGGACTAGCTTAAAGCTAGCCCAGATGGTGCCCAGCTGGACTAGCTTGATGTTAGTCCAGTCAGCTGGACTAACATAAAAAGTAGTCCATCTGGCTGGACTAACATCAAGCTAGTCCAACTGGGCACCATCTGGACTAGCTTTAAGCTAGTCCAGATGTTGCAAAAGCTAGTCGAGCGACCAGTTTTATGTTAGTCCAGCATACTGGACTATCTTTAAGCTAGTCCAGATGTTGCAAAAGCTAGTCGAGCGACTAGTTTTATGTTAGTCCAGTATGCTGGACTAGCATCAGCTAGTCGCTTGACTAGCTTAAAGCTAGTCCAGATGGTGCCCAGTTGGACTATAGTTTGATATTAGTCCAGTCAGAGCTGCATGTCGGCAAATGCCCCTTTTTCCAGACAATGTTGTCTCATTTCACCTGGCTACATCAATCTAATCACAGACTGTACCCAAACCTATCACAGGCATATATATTCAGAAATAAGAAAAGTATATTCAATAATAACATATATTACTGCCAACTCTTCACACCAAAAGTATGTAACATCATAAGACTTAACCAAAAATGTATATAACTAAATGTTATACATCTGGTAGCTTGAGGAGCGCAACACAGTCACAAATTGCTCGGAGACAATACATGTAATACAAAATGCTCATAATTCTGTTACATTTCAGGCAGCATTGAGTTCTGTTACAAATATATAGGTCAGCGATGTATCAACGTGAGGTTACCCTCACAGGAAAACTCCTCTATAGTGGCCGTCTCTCCATTAGCCAGAAGGTGACAGTGTTCGGCTCCACATAGGCAAAGTCACCCTGCCTATTAACAATCCTAGTATTCCATCCTTTCCCTATAGCACACCGTCAAAGTTCGAAAGGGTCTCCAGAACAAATTGCGATTTCGTGTTTTTGTTCTTTCGTCCCAAATGCGATAATTCTTCAAATATGCTGTGGGCAACAGGCACCTCCAAATTTACAACATTATCAACCTTTCGTTGTCCATGTAGACTTTGTTTTATTTCAGACTTCAACTGTTCTACAAAAAAGTCCCTTTGCTCTGGTGTACCATGAATATGTATAGCAATCAGGTACATCGATTATGTCCTTGGCCTCTCGCCATTCATCATATTTTTGGGGTGCCCACTCGTCTTCTGTATAATGTACTTTAACACAAAGTTTACCATCTAAAGTCTTCGAATCGGTTACTTCAAGCGGGTACAGTTTGGTGGTCGACCAAGCAGGTGTTGCAACTTGAGATGCTTTGGCCCTTGGTATTGCCGGTCCGTTGTGGAGCTGAGCGTAGTTATGTAGGCCTACAGTCCTCGCTCTTGTACTTCTCCCCGCAGAGGACATCATCCAGTCTCCAGCTGTAGCTTGTTGGACTGTTAATTAAAAATAACAAAAAAACACATGGTTACAATGGTTGTAATTGTTCAGACAATATTGAATGAATTCCTGTATAATAATGCATCTACACAAACACAAATAACTTCAGAATACACCCTATACATAATCATTCATGCTTAATAAAATAATACACTATTCTTTGTCTGAATGATATTATGAAATAATAAATAAGGATACAGAAATTAAATTGAAAATCAGACTACGAGTATAATGAGATTAATGTTTTTTTTTAGCCCAAAATACTTTATTATTCTTTTTACTTTAGTATTACAATTCATCTTTAAAACTAAATGTCTTCTACGTTCTTTTCTATTTTTATAAAAGTTAATATACAAGTATTAAAATCATTTCTATCTTACCTGCACTGCTGCAGATGCAGAACACTGCTGTCCGCTCGTACCGTCGCAATCCAACCCCACGGTAAAATGGAATGCTCCCGATTACGATTACGATTACGATGAAAATTGTACAAAATCCTTTCGAGTTTTGTCTTGGTTCCTTGCAAATATCACATAAAATCCATGATGTATCACCATTTGATTGTCAATTGTACAGTCTATATTTCTTCTTCTTCCAACATGTTAGGTTCAAATTCACATATCGATAGAAATAACTGCACTAAATGGAGAGATTCTGAGAACATTCCGAGGACAAGTATTCTAATTCCGAGCGACATGCAACGTGAAAGGTCATACGCGCGCGTTAGGTTAATGCGTACGTCTATGGAACTCGTGTAGTGTGGCGTGGGGTTAATTGTCAGCGCACGGCAACGTCACGCATCGAGGACGTGCGCTCTGATCTGTAACATGTAGACAAGTACCACGTTAAGGCAAGTTGCAAATTTGTTACTGTGGAGTGTGTATGTGGCTATGCCGTTCTACAACGGCAGTGTTGTTGGAGTCATACTTCTTTAATGCATGAGGCCGGTCCAAAGTACAATGTACTGGTACTGTACAGCACACTACACAAAGATATATGCAACTTTTTGACATGGCGCTGGCTGGACTAACGTTGGATAAAGCTAGTCGGTCGTCCGGAACATCGGATTGATAAGTTAGTCCAGCGGCACAAATTACGTTAGTAAAATGAGCTGGACTAATCAAAAGTTAGTCCAGCAGCTTCTAACTAGTCCAGCAGACTTGCAAGACATGAAATGTAGCCTTAAACCTAGTCCAGCAAGCTGGACTAACCAGCCGGACTAGTTTAAGGTTAGTCCAGCCAGGGCCTGACTAGGTTAGTTTTTCAGTGCATAATAAATACCTGTGTCTATTCTAAAATGATATGGTCTTCTAAGAGTTGGTTAAGAATTTGAAAAAGTAAACTAGGTTTAAATGAACAAGTTAAATGTTAATCTCCTGCTTATCATCTGTTCTTGTCACTTTTCTTAAAGGGGAAGGAACTCCTAGCCTTTTGACTTACTGGATGTGATGAGAGCATAACTCCTGTCATTTCTAGTCACTTATTTCCTCATGAATATTCCCAATAATGAAAATAATCAATATTTGATGGACCACTGTCGTCTGCTTTCAATGCCCACAGGAGGCGGCCATTTCTTCAACTCGCGGTGAAATGACGTGTCAGGCGAAGAAGACAATAGCGGGATACAATAATGCTATTGTGTTCTCCGCCTGCCACGTCATTTCACCGCGAGAAGTTGAAGAAATGGCCGACTCCTATGGGCATTGAAAGCAGACGACAGTGGTCCATAAAATATTGATTATTTTTGTAATCAGGAATATTCATGAGGAAATAAGTGACTAGCAATGATAGTAGCTATGCTCTCATCACATCCAGTAAGTCAAAAGGCTAGGGATTCCTTCCCCTTTAATTTTAATTTTTAATTTATTTAGTAGTCAAAGAAAATCGGGTTGCCATGGGAATATTCGTGGAATTTAGTGACGCATAATAATTACTAAATCGTAAGGTTTGGGATTCATATTGTTGTCCAGCGATTTCTGATTTTAATTTATGACTCCCATAAATAAGTGAAAAGGTGTTATATGATTCAGGCTTCCTAACTTTATATTTTCAAAGGTTTAAGGCATAATAATGATCGTTCTCCAATTTAATTGCCCTCATTTTAGGCTTTTCAAGTACATTTTTATCAAATTATACCCAATTTTATCACAAAAACGGGTACAGATTGGCATACACAAACAACCCTATTTTTCCATTTCTAGTACACATTAACCAAAAAACAAAATATCCCCTTTTAAAGACTTGAAGTCGACAAACAAAACCTAGTTTTGTCCCATTTGTCTCATTATCAACAAAGTACGTGTTTTTGTATGTCCGTGGTTATGTTCTGTTCATTCACACACGCAAGATGTGTTGCGAAATTGTGAACAATCACGCGTACAGGGCTGATACGAAGTGAGGAGGCCAGGAATATGACAACAACAACAAAAGGATGACGGCTTGTATTTTCTAATGCAAACTTGCATATACTTTATAAAGAAATATTTCAGATAATTATATCACCCACCTACAAACCGATACGTTGATCGGACTCGACTCGCTGGAATACCTTTAAGTACATGTCCATGTCTTTTGCATTAAAAATATTATTTGTTATAGAATTACAAATATTAGGTCTCTACCTATCTTTATGACCTTTTATGTAATGATTATGGATGTTAGTATTAACAAACTAAATGAAGTAATGAAATTATGATGAGTATAGGGAAAATAACTGTTGTGCTAAGTTTAGTTCAGTATCGTAAAGTCAAATAATATTCAATGTTTCTACAGAGCAAAGTTAATGTATACACTATTACATAATGAGTCACTGTCTCTATTCTAAAATGATATGGTTTTCTAAGAGTTGTTTAAGACTTTGGAAAATTAAAGTTTAAATGAAAAAGTTAAATGTTAATCTCCTGCTTATCATCTGTTCTTGTTACTTTATTTCTTATTTCCTATTACTGAAAACCAAATGTAGTTATGAAATTATCATGAGTGTAGGGAAAACATTGTTGTGCTAAGTTTATTTCAGTATCGTTAAGTCAAATGATATACAATGTTTTTACAGAGCACGGTGAATGTATAAAATATTATAATAGTATATCAAAAACAAACATACATTGTTTTAATTTTAATCTACTATATCAACACTTCAATTATGTTCACCAACGTGTGTATCGATGTAAAGACAATGTTGAGTAAAGTTGTTGAATGTGTTTGTTCATGAAAACTAGCGGCTTTCTAATTCTAATGCATAATTTGTTATGCTCTATAAAGATTTATTTCAGATAATGATATCACCCATCTACAAACCAATACGTTCATCGGACTTGACGCACTGGTATTCCTGTAAGTACATGTTCATGTATTTTGCATTTAAAATAGTATTTGTTATGGAATTAAAACTATAAGGTCTCTACCTATTTATATGACTTTTAATGTAATAATTATGGATGTTAGTATTAAAAACCAAATGTAGTTATGAAATTATGATCAGTGTATAGGGGAAATAATTGTTGTGCTAAGTTTAGTTCAGTATCGTAAAGTCAAATGATATACATGTACAATGTTTCTACAGAGCACAGTGCATGTATGAAATATTATAATCATCATCAAGTTCAGGTGGCGCTGTGTAGCTGTGGTCTTCACAAGAGCAAGCCATGCAACTCTATCTACCGCCAATCGCGTTTAACCCTTCATCCCTTCTCCAGACACTCTCTTTACATCATCAGTCCAAGATTTTGGTTGACGACCTCCTTGCAGTATTTGTTTTTCAACTCCTTCACTTCTCCTAACGATGTGCCCAAAGTACTTTAGTTTCCTCTCCATAATTCCCCAGCATCCACACATTTGTCTTTATTTCTTTCCACGACATCTGCAACAGCACCACATCTCAAAGGCGTCAACTCCTTTCTGTCATTCTTTGTCATGGCCCAAGACTTGCATCCACAGGTAGCAAGGGAGAATGCAGTTTCACGGAGAAGTCGAACCTTTTGACTCTGTGAAAGGACTCGGATCTTCCAGATGTCAGACATATACTGTACCGTCGATCTTGCAATTGCTAGTCTTCTTCTTATATTCCTGGTGCGCTCTCTCCTTTGTTGTTGATTATAGAGCCCAAGTATTCAAACTTATTGACCACTTTGATCTTCTTTGAGAGTATCTATGATAAATCATTGTTGTTACTTTATCTGTCAACTACCATTATTTTCGTCTTCTGGGCGTTCAATAAAAGGTCCCTCTCTTCGCTTGCCTTTTTGATGCGTTCTAACAAGACGATTAGTTCCTCGCTGCTTCTGCAAATGAGAGTGGTGTCATCTGCTTACCTCAGGTTCGTGATCCTTGTACCTCCGAGCTTCACTCCTCCATTGAGCCCCTCTAGTGCATTTCTCATTATGTCGTCAGAATAAACATTGAAAAGGTTTGGCGACAGTATACAACCATGACAAACACCTCTGCCAATTTCAAACCATTTTGTATCTCCACTACTGGTTCTCACTGTAGCTTCTTGGTCCCGATAACGATTCTTAATCAGTTCTACTATGTGACTTGGGAATCCAATCCGTGTCATAGTGTCCCACATTTGATGGTGGCTTACATAGTCAAATGCATTGCTGTAATCTGTGAAGCACATATAAAGAGTATGTCTGTGTTCCCTGCATTTCTCAATTAGGTTTATGATATTAACAATCTGACCACTTGTCCTCCTGCCTTCACGGAACCCTGCCTGCTGTTCTAAGATCTCTTCTTTCAACTTGACTTTCATTCTCCTGTCAATGATCTTCAGAAGTGCCTTACTTACATGGGAAATCAGGCGGATCGTACGATGATTTGCAAATTCCTTTAAAGGGATAGTTGAGTTCTGGTAAGGAGAGTACAGTTTTGGTGAAACTGAATTTTAGTAACCAAAACCTGCATCATTACATTACAAACTAATAGTTATAACTAGAAAGGAACACAAAATTACAAATGATGTAGTAAAGATCATGTTATCATTAAAAAAGAGCCGTTAAAACGTAAGCGGGCGCTCTCTAAACACTCATCGGTTTCAACCATTTTGAATAAAATATTGTGCATGTGATGTTTTGTTGAAATAGTGATTAGATAGAGAAATAACCAACAACTATTTAAATACCTATTTTGTAACTTTTTGAAAAAGAGGAAGCATTTTTTTGAATTTTTAACGGCTGGTTCAAAATTCTCTAATAAACCTGGGGCCCCAGCTTTATTACAAATTGTTATATTTATGGATATTTCAGCCGTCTCTGAACCGATTTTGATCAAACAAAGATGATTTTATTATTTAAATATTATGCTGTTTCAAATTTTACACTCAGTTTTTCATTACCTCACGAAAAAAATAAGTAGTCTACCGCCCTCTCTACCAAAACTCAACTATCCCTTTAAATCCCTTTTCTTTGGTAACGGTAAGAATACAGCTCTACACCAGTCTTTAAGCCATTCCTTCCTCTTCCATATGTTGCAGCAGAGACGCTACATCAAGGCTACTCCTTCTTCACCTGTATCCTTCCACATCTCAGAAACTAAGTTGTCAAGACCAGGGGACTTGCCACCCTTCAATTGTTTCATTGCCAGTTCAACTTCTGATCTTAGTGGAGTGGGCTCCATATCACTGCTTTCCTCCCACTGTATGTCGTCCTCATTATCCTGTGCAGCGAACAGCTTGGTGCTATACTGCACCCATCAGCTCTTGATGTCCTCACTATCTGTCAGTGTTTTGCCGTTTTCGTCATTAATTGCATCCAATCTAGTGGCCCTTTTCTTTGTGATTTCTTTCACAATAGCAAATGCTACATTAGAGTTGTTCTTGTGTCGTTCTATTTCTTCACACTTTCCCTCCACGTAGTTCATTTTGTCCTCCTTAACACTACGTGTAACCTCTTTAATTAATAGTCTCGTCCATTCCCCTCTATCATGTTTTTCTTTTGCCCTCTTCCTCTCATCAGAAAGCTCAAAAGTCTGATTTGAGATCCACGGTTGTTTTGTTGCCTTTTCTTTGGGCTGTTGTTATTTGCACTCTCTACTGCTTCTTCCATGTCCTCCCACAGCGATCGTTGGGTGCTTGCCCCGCTTCATCTAAATGCGTCAAACCTGTTCTTTATTTCCACTGAAAATTGAGCTGGAATTTGTTCAAAATCGTACATTATACGAGTTGTATCACATTTGAGTCTTAATCTTAGCTTGGCCACAAGCAGCTGACTGTCACTGCCGCAATCAGCACTTGGTCTTGTCTTGACATTTTGGAGTGATGTCCGCCACCTCGTCTTAACAATGGTGTAGTCTTTTTGGTTTCTAGCTATATTATAATAGTATATTAAACACAATCATACATTACTTTAATTGTAATCTAATACATCAACACTTCAATTATATTTTCCAATGTATTGATAAGAGCTCACTTCCAAAAGGCGCTAAATCCACTTTCCATAAAATTTGAGTTAACGATATATCTACATGTATAATCTACGTAGCTATCTAGGAATCCACATTTTATGACAAATAACTCACTCAAAATCAAAATATAAAAAGGTTAATTTTCATTTTCCCATAGGCACGTGTACAAAGTGGGACAAAGAAACCTGTTTTCCCCGGAAGTTGAAAAAGTGGATTTAGCGCCTTTTGGAAGAAAGCTCTTCTGAAGACAATATTGAATGAAGATGTCGAAAATGTTTGTTCATGAAAACTAACTGTTTTAGATGGTTCCCAGATGGGGACTTGTTTATTCCTGCGCAGAAAATATCCACTTAACATTGAAATGACAATCTGCGACTGGGCATTTTGGTTTACAATTTTTAAACTTTGTTTTAAGAAAATTCTATATTGACATGTCAATGTTGGCGTCAAGATTGTATGTAATTTGCAGGGGATTTACTGATAACAGATGGTCGAAATTTATGTTACTGATTATTTTCTGTAAAATTTGATTATGTTTTTGTATTCAATTATTACAGAGATATTAGTAACAACCCCATCACTACCATCGATTCTAGAGCGTTCAATGGACTGGAGTCCTTGATAAATCTGTAAGTAAGTTATAGAAGATGAAGTCCATCCTGGAAAGAATTTGTCTGGCAAAAATACATAACAACTTTCTCTGTAAACAAAATATTTAAACTGTCTTCTTCTTGCGTATGAGGCAGCACAGCTTCTATGCAACATCACGCAAGTTTTGTAGCCAGTGAACAGTGTCGGGGTCCAAGTTGTTTAAGTCTGGGTTTGGTTGGCCGGGTGGGCGAAGGGTTGGGCACTCTTCTACGATGTGGGAGGCTGTCTGCTCGGGTGCTCCACATGTGCAAGCCGGAGAAGGTCTGAGTCCCCAGCGGTGCATGTTGGCATTAAATCTGCCGACCCCTGTACGTGCGGAGCCTGTTGAGAGTGACCCAATCCTTTCGGGGTAGGTCCGCACCTGGTGGAAGTTTAGTGTTTGGAGTCACCGTGAATTGAGGGGGTCTAGCTCTGGGGGTCTGCTGCCAGCTGTCCTTCCATGCGGTGAGTGTGTTGTGGGCGTAGGCGTTGGCGGCCCTGTTGTGTGTTCTGGATGATTTGGTGTAGAGGGTGTGTACGGTCTTGGAGTGCCTTGGTTGGGTATAGTGTTATCTGCGGAGGGCGGGGGAGCAATATCAGCGAGCACTGGCAAGAGGTCAGTTGGTGTTGGTCTGAGGCATCCAGTGATGATCCTCATGGTCTCGTTTAGGGTGGTGTCCAGTTCGGGTGTGTGTGAGCTTCGACACCACGCAGGGGCGGCGTACTCGGCAGCACGGTAGACTAGTGCGAGGGCGCCAGTACGAATCGTGGGAGTTTTAGCACCCCAGGTGGTGCACGCAAGGCGGCGGAGTAAGTTGTTCCTAGATGAGACTTTGGCTCGGAGTGAATCGAGGTGTGGTTTGAAGGTCAGCTGTTTGTCGAGCTTTACTCCAAGGTATGTTGGGAATGGGGTGCAGGGCAGTGGGTTCCCGTTAACTTTGACTGTGAGCTGGTGGTTTGCTTCGTTGGTGTTGAGGTGGAAGGCAGTTGCAGTTGTTTTTGCAGCGCTCAGCTTCAGTCTCCAGGTCTTCAGGTAGTTCGCGATCTTGGCCATGTCAGATGTTAGGGCGTCTTCAACTTTTGACCAGTCTTTGTCCGAATGGAAGAGAGCAAGGTCGTCTGCATAGCCGTACTGCCTTGCGGCAGTCTTGGGCATGTCACTGATGTAGATGTTGAAGAGTGTTGGAGCCATGACTGAACCTTGGGGGAGTCCGTTTTTGTGACGTCGGGGGCGACTGGACTGTCCGTCGCTGGTCTTCAGGACAAAGCTGCGATTAGATAGGATGTTGGTGATGAATCCTACTAGGTGGCGGTCTGGGACCATCTGGAGGAGCTTCATGGTGAGTCCCTGGTGCCAGACGGTGTCGTAGGCTGCAGTTAGGTCGACCAGGACGGCACCAGCCTTGTGACCTCTCTCAAAGCTGTTCTCGATGTCGTTGGTGAGCAAGACTACTTGTTGGACGGTGCTGCGTCCGCGGCAGAAACCTGCTTGCTCGTCCGGAAGTTCGGGGTCGTCGATTGGTTCCAGCTGGGCTAGGAGGAATCTTTCGAGTAGCCTGAAGGGGATGCAGAGGAGAGAGATTGGTCTGTAATTCTTGGGGTTGTCCAAGGGCTTGGGTAAGGCGATGATGGTTGCTGTGCGCCACATATTGGGAATGGACTGGTGGGTGAGGCAGGTTGAGAAAAGTAGACGGAGCCATTCCAAGTATTTTGGTCCGCAGTGAAGGAGAAACTCAGGAGGCAGGTTGTCTGGTCCTTAAGCCTTTCCACTTTTTCAAGTGTTTGATGGCAGTGGCGATCTCATCGGGAGTGAATGGTGATGACAAGAGTCCATCCACTCCTGGTTGGTGAACTGGTCCCACCTGGCCTTACGAAAGTTCCATCTCTTCTGAGGTTTTGTTTTGATCGGCTCTATTGGGTTTTCGGGGGTGATCATTGAAGGTCTATGTTGGGATCTTGGGAAAGGGTCCAGGATAGTACGACTAGGGAGTGCGCCGTTGATGTTTGCAAAGGCTAGGTATGGGTTGGTTGATGTGTTCCACCTGCCGGAGTAGAAGCTGTCCGGTTCTTTCGGGTCGTTTATGAGCTGCACGCCCGTTGCGGAGGCCCAGTCTTCGAGCGCAGCGCCATCACGGTTGGTGCTGTTGTAGCCCCAGGTGGTGCTGCGACAGTTAAAGTCGCCTGCATAAATGCAGGGTGGGGCGAAGGTTGGGATTGGGTCAGCCTGAAGCCGAAAGGAAGGGGGCTTGTAGACGTTGGTGACTGTCACTCCTTCTACTGATGTTCCCGTCCACTTCAGGCTTGAGTCTGGAGGGCAAGAGGCAACTGCGTTCCAGCTTGCTGAATTCTGGATGAAGGTGGCAATGCCATGAGTGTCGCTCAGAGATCTTCAGTCGGGACGGGTCTTTAACGTGTGTCTCTTGGAGTAGAATGGCTGTGGGTTTGTGCGTCTGGATGATGTGTTCAATGAGGGAGGTCTTGGCCTTGGCGAGGCCTTCAACATTCAGCTGCAGGATGGTGATTCCGTTCCTTATGACATCAGGTGATGCCCACCTTGACAAGGGCGCGTGTTGAAGATTGGTACCAGGCTGCATGCTTTGAGGTGGAGTAAAGCTACGATGTAAAGCTATCGAGCAGTGTTGACAGGTTGCTGCTGCTGTCTCTAATTGTTGTCATTCGCCTGAGGAAACTCAGTTACCAGGGCCCACCACGAGGAGGTTGACAACTTGGACCCTATTCAAACTGTCATCAAAGTATTCTTCTATAAATTGCCATACAAAAGGCATACAACGGCTGTTTGGTATTTCACGTCATTGACGGTGGTAATTATGAAATCTTAACCCCTTGCCTACGGTTACCTAGAACGCTATGTACAAAGTCTACGGTGATTTAAGAATCTCGAAGTAAACTGGTTAAAATATTGTAACTTCATAATTATGTTCGTCCGATTTGCCAGAATGGTCACTATTTTTCCTTCTGCATATTAGGCGCTATGTAAATGTAACCTTTTATTATTGTCGTGGTACGTTAGATGAGGCCGAAGGACACACAGTAACAAGTTTGTTAGGTTGCTCTGGTTATTTATTCATCAGCCACAGTATCTCTCATAATGTCGAGATTCTCGCAGAAGACAAAAACCCCAAGGTCTATGCAGACCCACAGACTGCACACAACTACGGCTCCAGCAGCCCCTCAAGCAGCCATCTATCTGCTCAGCATGCAGGCACTGTAAACTAGCTGCAAAGCCACGCCTTGGCAAAGGCAAAACAGCAGGCCCGGAAACCTCGGAAGTCTGAACACAGGCACAGTGACAGAATACACCCAAACTTGACCATGTCAAATGTGCTTCTCCGATGTTTCCCTATACCGACACCTGCACTATAACATAAGCGTGGGCGGCGTATTACACATTAATTATCCGTCCGCGAACCTAAATGTATCATGTGTTATAAACTAATTTGCATAATCGCAATAGAGTGTGACAAATAAAATGACCTACTTTGCATAATCAGACACAAGTGCAAGTACGTGTGGAATGTTAAATGAACTAACTAGCATAATCGGACAAGTCCGCGATCTATATAACATAATCTAGTCCGCATTCCCACATATTCCCCGCTTAAATAGCTTTCGTCCCGAAAGCTCTAAAATCTAACTATGAAACATATCACAACCCCTCTAAAAGGTTACTAATTCCACTGAACTTCAAATTTTTCAAAAAAACTTCAAATTTTCCAAAAAAACCCCTCTAGAACACACCCTGTTCATCTTACAGTATTAATACAACAAATCTTCTGGATCACACACTCCATTCTGCAGTAATACAAAAAGACCATTTCTGCAGTAACACAAAAAGAATCCTATAGCCTATACACTATTTCTTTTTCCAAAAAAATACATCGACAAAAACATCGACAAAAACATCACCTTCTACCAATGTGTACTGCTAAATGCACACATCTCGTATGAATACCATCAAATGAGATGACTACCTACACATCTGACTCCAATAATCAAAGTATAAACCCTGTTTCCTGTATAACGACAAGCAAATCCAAACTATTTACATATAAAACTTTAATCTAGGACCAACTAGCTTGCCTTATCAAAAACTATGAAACCTTTTATACTCCCTTCCCTCTTTTCTTTCTTTTTTTTTTCCCAACCAAAAATAAAGAAAACCATGAACATGCAGTTTCCTTCCCACAATGCACTCTATACTCCAAGAAAAAGCTGTAAATCTTCCCCGCTTTTTTCTTGCTGAATACTCCCAAACCATGCATAACATCTTCCTTAATGCATAAAATCTTCCCCGCTTATTCTATGCTGGATACACAAAACAAATGCAAAAAAAACCCTCCCTAGCTGCATAAAATGCAACATGCATAAAAATGCAAAAAACCTCCCTCACTGCATAAAATGCAACATGCATAAAAGTGCAAAAAATCCATCCTCGGCTAAACAGCCTTATTTGTATAAACATACAAATTTACATCATCCACCAACCGGTATATCTGACCCAAAACATCTATTATTTGGCTTCCACTGAGACTCCCAGGGCCCCCACACAACTTCCCGGACATGCCCGATGTCACTCCATACTGCATCACGAGCAGCACACACCTCAAAAGCAGATGTGAAGCTAGGCATGTATCCTACCTCCCTCGGATAACTCCACAACTCTTCGTCTACCCTCTCTATCCCCACATGGTCCTTAACCCTACGATACTCGAGTGTCGACAGTTCGGAGCCCTCTCTAACTCCTGGAAATGGGAACTCCCCAATTTCCTCCTCCCTAACCGACCTATCATCTATATCATCCCTAGGGTCAACATCACAGTATACGTCTACATCTAGATCGTCGACATCTATAACATCTACATGTACACCTACATCATCGACGTCTACATCATTGACACCGACATGTACCTCATCTACATGTACATCTACATGACAATCAATATTTAACTCTAAATCCTCTGTATGTACAACATCTAACTGTATATCATTGACCTCTACATCTATGTCATCGATCTCTACATCATTGACCTCTACATCTACATCGTCCTGCTGAACCACCGTTCCACTAGACACATGTGTTCCTGAACCTGTCAGCACATCTCCCTCAATCAAAGGACCACCATGGAGAAGTACCCGCAACACTGCTTCTTTGAACACCTCAAAACACTCACCCTGATGCTGGAGGTAAAGCCGCCTCCCAACCACACGTTCACCCACATCTCGTGTTCCCTCAACAAACTGATTGGCCAGGGCTCCATCCCTCAGCTGCCCCAAAGCCGCAGCTTCCACCTCATCGCCTGCAGCATCCACAACCTTATCATACAGACGCATGAGAGCCCTACTAAACCCTGCCAAATCCTCATCCTCACCCTGAACACGAGAATGGAACAAAACCCGCAAATACTGACATGTCTCACAGCTAAAACACCGCCTGAGAGCCTTAACAATCTCCTTGAAACTGCCCCTCTGCTCCTCAGTCAAGCAGTACTCAACCTCCTCTCTTGCTGGCCCAGTGAGGTTGTCAACCAGAACCTTCGCCTTCCCCTTGTCGCTGAGTTGGAATGGCCCTACCAGGAGATTGAACTCCTCAACCCAGTTAGATAAAGGCGTTTTAGTGCCATCCCTACAGTCTCCACTAAACTTCTCAATCTCCAATCTGCCTAGAAGGAGATCCGCAAAATCCACCGATTGCCCTAGAGCCAACAAGGAGGCAAACACTCTCTGTAGATCCATTTCTCATGGCTCTGCAACACGCCAGTCAGGCCTTCACATCTAGACATTCTACAAAAATACCTGCAACAACGTCAAAATAACACAATACACTAAAATACTGAACACCTACAACCAAACTAAACTCTAATTAGTTGATTCAGAATTTCAGTTCTAGAGTTCTTCATTGTTCTAGACTTAAAGTCAGTTCGAAAGTCTATTCCCGAGCTGTCTTCTTCACCGCCCAGTCACCAGCACGGATACTCTATCCGAGCTGTCCTCGCAGGTCACCTATCCGAGCTGTCATCTACAGAGCTCGGTCACCAGCACGGTTAATCTTTCCGAGCTGTCCACAGCGCAGACCATCTATTCCGAGCTGTCATCTACATCGCTCGGTCTCCAGCACGGTCAATCTACCCGAGCTGTCAGCCTCAAAGTTCTGTCGCCGGCGTAAATCCTGAAGACTAGTCCTCTCTGCAGAAGTCCTCTCTGCGCCGTCGTCATGCAGAAGTCCTCTCTGCTCCGTCGTTCACTGTAGAACATCCAGCACCGTCGTTCCTTGCAGAGCATCCAGTCCAGTCCGAGCTCAGCGCCGTCGGTGGGTTGCCTCGTGGAGACCAGGGGGTTTCTCTTGTCTGCGGTCATCCCATCCTCGTCGCCAGTTTGTCGTGGTACGTTAGATGAGGCCGAAGGACACACAGTAACAAGTTTGTTAGGTTGCTCTGGTTAATTATTCATCAGCCACAGTATCTCTCATAATGTCGAGATTCTCGCAGAAGACAAAAACCCCAAGGTCTATGCAGACCCACAGACTGCACACAACTACGGCTCCAGCAGCCCCTCAAGCAGCCATCTATCTGCTCAGCATGCAGGCACTGTAAACTAGCTGCAAAGCCACGCCTTGGCAAAGGCAAAACAGCAGGCCCGGAAACCTCGGAAGTCTGAACACAGGCACAGTGACAGAATACACCCAAACTTGACCATGTCAAATGTGCTTCTCCGATGTTTCCCTATACCGACACCTGCACTATAACATAAGCGTGGGCGGCGTATTACACATTAATTATCCGTCCGCGAATCTAAATGTATCATGTGTTATAAACTAATTTGCATAATCGCAATAGAGTGTGACAAATAAAATGACCTACTTTGCATAATCAGACACAAGTGCAAGTACGTGTGGAATGTTAAATGAACTAACTAGCATAATCGGACAAGTCCGCGATCTATATAACATAATCTAGTCCGCATTCCCACATTATTATTATTTGCATCGAATACAAACTACTTAATGTAATCATTCCTGAACGGAAAGGCAAAACCCCCTTAAAGAGTTGTCTAATACATGTCTCAGGATTATCATTAAATTAAAAGAACTTGAACAGGTAACAATAATACGTGTTAGCTGACTATTTATGTTTGGTTACATTTCACTTAATTTGTATACCTGTCATTTGCAGTCCGGTTTCATAATGTTGTGAGTAGTTATAAGTGAGTTTTCAGGGTAGTCAACACTCTTTGATCAAGGTAATGTTAAAGGGATAGTTGAGTATTGGTCAAACTTAACTTTAGTAAGCAAAACCTGCACTATTACGGTACAAAGTAATAGTTATAACTTCACCATGCTCTAAAGGTATACAACATTACAAATGACTAAGTAAAACCCCTGTTATCATTTTAAAAAAAAAACGTTACAACTCAAGAGGGCGCTATAAAGATATTTGGTTTTAGCCCTTTTTCATACAAAATTGTGCATTTAATGTTTGCTAAAATAATGATTCAATAGAGATATCATTAACGACTTTTTAAAAAACCTATTCAGATTTTTTTCAAAGTACTCTTTAGCATTTTTAAAAAATTTTCTAAAAAGTCTAAATATCCCCCGGTGATGTCCTGCGTGAACTATTTTGAGTACAAATATATTTATGGATATTTCAGCCGTTTCTGAAGCGATTTCGATCAAATAAAGGTTATTCTGTCATTAAAATTGTATGTTCTTTCGGATTCGACAGTCAGTTTGTCATTATCTCACAAAAAAATATCGGGGGGCACTTCGGGAAATACCATTACTCAACACTACCTTTAATATGTTTGGGTTAATTCACTTCAAACAGCAAGTGGGCAGCTCATCACGAATTTGGTATTGTAATAATGCAGGAAACAAAAGTGAAGACGGTGTAAGCAAAACAGTCATAAACGCATCATGAGTGAAACTGTATACCTTATGTTGTAAGTTGTCACTTTGATAATGAATCATATTTTAAAGTCTATGAATTGGTTGATATCTTTTAAATGATATAATCAAACACATTTTTTCTGTCATGCTAAGACTTATTAGGCGAAGGGGAAATTTGTATTCCTTAAATATTGGCTTTTAATTGTTTTCTTTTGTCAGTAAATACAAAAAGTAGTCTGGCAAAAACGTGAATTTTATGCACATTGAAGCAGATTTGTTGTGTCAAAATCCAATTAAATTTATATTTCTTATTCTTATGCACGACAGTATCATCAGTAATACTTCAACACTTGACAACTTGAAATTAAACTCGGTCGACGGTCTTTCGTCCCTTGTAAGAGTGTAAGTATACCTGTCAAAGCTTGTTGTGTCAGTTTAATATTTGTGTTTTTCTATGGTCATGTGTCATGAGCTTGCCTCCAAATAGGGAGACGCCGTTACATTTTGAGTGTTTTGGTAACAATTTCTAAAACATTTTCAAAACCTGAAAACCTTTCTTACAAAATTTAGAATAATTTTGAAGAACTCTCAGAATGCTATCTATCTACAAAGTTTAAAAGGTATACCTCTTCCAAAAGAGCTATTGTAATGTTGGAGCAAGAGGGTGGGCAAGAAGCGGTGCCCCTGTACAAAGTCTAAGGGGAAATGCTTAATTTGTTATTAAAACGTTCATAACTGTGTCAAAACTAGATGTATAGCATCAACATTGCTATCAAATGAAAGCTAAAACGTTGAACTCTAATGTCAAATAATTAAAAACCCTAACCCTAACCCTATGGCACAATCTTGACCGATACATTTTGTGAAATTGGTATCAAATTAAAGTTTCCTTATCAAACTATATTATGGCTCATTATATTTAGGCTTCACTCTATATTCCGTTCATCTAGTGACTTCTAACTTGTGAAAATGATCGATTATTAAAAAAGGAAAAATGACTGAAAAAATCTCCCGCAAAAAATAATTTACCACATAAAGTATTATATTGCTGTAAAGGTCTAAGTCTGCTTTGCATGAAAACATAATCAGTTCTCGTCTAGACCTACTTTAGAAAAAGTTATCATGAAAATATTGACCTCTAAATAACTTACTGTTCACCTAGTGTCATTTTTTAGTGTACATTTTGGTTCCTTGGGAAATTTCCTTTCAGAAAATGTATAGTTTTGATAGGCTAGGGGGTCTCAGTCTTCCTCAGAAAATATTTGCTCTCAACTGTAAAATTGTCCCGCAAAAGCCCAAAACGCCATGTAACGCAAACGGAGGCGACCTCACGACGCATGACCCTATATGAAATGAACATCAATATTGTGCTCATAATATTTGATTTAGATCGATTATTTCCTAAAAAGTGGCTGTTTTGGGGAAGCGGGTCATGTATTGTAGTTTATGTTCAAACGTGATTTCATTGGCCTGAATTCTCATCCGGTGCCTAAATTCAATCCAGGCTAAAAAGAAAAACATTACCAGTGACCGGCTTAACCGTTTCACACCTGAGGAGTTTCACTAGCCCATTCGTGGTTGCCATTCGCCACTGGATATGTGTTACTTGTTAAAGGGATGCCTTTAATTGTTAAAGTGTTAAAGATGTTTTAATTGTTAAAATGTCTTACTCCACGAAAATTACTTGGAGCCTCTTTAGTATGATGATATCTATCATTCAGCTCAAAAGCGTTAATTAATGGTCATAAAACTCATAAACGTCATACAGTAATTCGTTGTAAAACGCATATTTTCGCTTTTTTAACAAGGAAAGCAGTGTTCTTTTTCAGTGAAACTTTCACACATCATTCAGACATATCTTACACTACATTTCGGTACAGGATTGAAGTCTCAAATGTCATTTTGGGCTATACCTGACACTTTACAGGTGCACCTTTAATTTTCTTGTCTGGACCGGGCGAGATACAATTTGGGGTGCAGTCAAAAGAACCGATCGATATCCATTCCATTGTATTCGCTTCTAGTCAACCTAACTCTGAACTGGTGTGGAAGATGGCAACCTTCTCGAGGGCCACCTTATCTTGAAATATTCCTTACTGGTGCGATACCATCGACATGCATGTAACGCCTGTGTGTAGTTGTGGCTACGTGGTGGTTCAGGCCGGGCGCAAACACAAAGCAATAGGGGGTGGATGGGTGGGGTGACGATGCGAAGTCTTAATTAACATCTAAAAAAAAAAAAATCATCAATACAATAATTTCCAAATCAATTGTATTATAAAATCCGAACATGTATCAACCTAGTATGAAGCATGAGGTAAAATTTTTTTTTTTTTTTTCATTTGTTTTTTCCCGTTAAATTTTGTAATCCCCATTATATAGATTAGATCAGAAAATGGCACATTGACCCCTGCTTATCTATTGCTAAAGTTAAAAGTTAAGGTATTTTACATAAATTACAAATAAACAAAACAAATAATAAACCAATGGTAAGAGGATCAATATACAAGTGGTATAGTGAGAGCCAAATTTAGAAGAATCTATGATGAGATATAGAAGTCTTAAATCTTGACAGCAGTTTGTACACTAACATCGCACTGTCCTGCCGATTCTAATTGAAAAAAAAAACGGACGGATATCGAATTAAAAAAAAAATTAAATAAATAAACAAAACCAATTAAATTATTATTTTTTTTTTCTTTTTTTCGGATACCCGTATCCGAAAATTTGTATCCGGTATCCGACCTTTACGGTCGGATATCGAATAAATATCCGTTTGGACTCAGTACTAGTATAAAGTACATTTTAAACTTCATATCATTAAAATATGAGGCACAAAAGAGCAATCATTAAAATATGAGACACAAAAGAGCAATCATTATACAGAGATGCAAATAACCGTACACCGACAAAAATATGTGTTTTCACTATACAAATAAATGAAATTCATTCTTACCTGAAAAGAGCAGGGGAAAAACACATCAGGCTGGGATCGATCACACAATTCTGCAAAGTGCTGACCCACGCAAGATGTACTCCGTTCTTCCCCTCTCGTCATGCTCGTGGTCAGATAAAACATCCCCATACCGGGTGGGCGATAGTGGCTAAACAATAACATGGTCTAGGTTTACGACCGTTAGTCTGACCACGCTGGTGTAGTGCTTCAAGGCCGCTATATCATTCGATGTTAAACAATGTTATATCCCTCACAAGATCGTTTTACCATTGTATTTGACAAATGATAGTTTTGGACAACACGCGCAATCCCCGCGCAATCACGTGACCGGGCTTGTTAGCAAAAATTAACACTAAAAGTTCGTTACGCGTTCGTCCCATAAATCATGTGGTTTAGCAAAATGCACACGCGATCAAATTTGTGCAGTACTCTATGGCGCACACGTTCTAGTCACGTGATTGACATTGCTGGTAAAAACTAACACCCTGGAAGAAGAACGCCAAGACAGCCAATAAGCACATCCGTGGGAGCGCTAGCACGCATTCATCGCGTATGTGCGCAACTGCCAGCGCGTTGGTGCGCACTCAGTTTTGCGTCTTTGTGATTGTATGCGCAAAATAACAATGACTTTAAGCGTATTGGATGCGCCGTGGTTCTGGAGGCTCATACTGGCTTCATTAATGTCGGTTGATTTTTATATCAAAATTTACAAGCCATTTGATGAAATATTCAAGAGATTTTCACTTATTTTGCTATAAGCCGAACACAATCCGTGATGGATGAGTGATATAAAACAACTAACGAATGTGCTTGATTGTGATAGGCAATCTATTACCTCGGTGGGCTCAAAATGACTATTACCCTCAGCTAGGCTTCGGGTAATAATCATTTTGAGCCCACCTCGGTAATAGATTTGACTATCACAAGAAGCCCATTCGTTAGTTGTATATTAAAGGCAGCATTAAATATCAGTGCATGGTCATTTTAACCATGCTACATCCTCCCTCTCTTTGTGGAATGACGTCCGCGTCATGACTCAATCAAATTTAAGAAGAGAAGCATACCTATTATATCAATATACGTTCAAGCCCTAACAGTAAAACAATTCATTCCGCCACGATGCTCCTATGAACATTACGCTATTGCATAGTACATACTTTTCCAAAGTGAAAAAGCGAAACAAAAATCCCACTTCTAAGCCGCGAGTGTCAACATTCCCACTTCGAAGGCGCAAATGTCAATCGAAGGTGCAAGTGTCAATGAATACACATAATAAATATTCTATCCTACTCCCTCCCCCTCTTCAAATCCAGACGCCGTCCTCGGCGACTTCTAATCAAACATAAACGATGTCCAAATGTCCATTATTTGATCGAGCGAAGCGAGCTGCCCGAAACACTTTTGCCCTCAACTGATTAATGTTCCCGAGCCTGGGGTAATTCAGGCGATCTACGGGGCGTTTGTTTCGCGTAGGTCTTTCCTTGGTGGAGTCGCTGACCGCTTTACCGGTGACCTCGTCGTCTAAGTCTGGATCGACGTCGATTTCTTCGTTCTCGATGTTCTCAGCGCCTGGCGGCATATCGATTTCTACATCGCTGGAACTAGCGGCCGACCTGTGGCCGATATCTTCCGCGGTGGCTGCGATGTTACCGGAAGGCTGTGGGGCGACGTGCGCAGGCGCTTCAGCTCCTCCTTGCAGTGTTTGCGTCTCCTGCCACTCTGCTCTTCCGGCGTAATCATGTAGGCTACCACAAGTGGTCGTCTGGCCGACGTCTCCGAGATCTGCCGACTGGCTTTCTTCCGCTGCGGTACCGGGATCAGCAGCGAGTACATCTTCCGCCACCGAGACGAGCGCTGTGTCGTGGTATTTCATGGGCAGAAATGTACAGCGGGTTAGCAAGTTGCGATGTAGCGTCCGCTCTGCTCCGGTGTCTTCGCGCCGGATCACGTAGACTAGCTTATTTGTCCGGCGAATGACTACGTATGGATGCTCGTCCCATTTCTCTGCTAGCTTATGCTTTCCTTGGAAAGCAACTCGTCGAACGAGCAAGCGGTCACCTAGGTGCAAAGGGTCGTCCCGAGATCGTCGATCGTATGCAGACTTCTGGCGCTCCCTCGCCTTGCCCGCAGCTGCACTGGCCTGTGCGTACGCCACAGACAGTTGATCGCGCAGTTTCGTCACGAAGCCGTCGTGGTCGAGGCCTTCGTCGATCGTAGTTTTTTTTCCAGCAGCAGGTCGATAGGTAGGCGTAGATGCCGCCCGAACATCAAGTAGAACGGAGTATGGCCTGTGGAAGAATGCTTGGTACAGTTATACGCGTGCACCATCGACTTCACGTGGCCCTTCCAGTCCACCTTTTCTACTGGGTTCAGGGTGCCGAGCAGGTTTATTAGCGTGCGGTTGAATCGCTCGGTGATGCCATTTCCATGCGGGTGATAGGGGGAGGTCCGGCTGCGCTGAACTCCCGCTAGACGGCAGAGCTCCTTCATTACACCACTTTCGAAGTTCCTCCCCTGGTCCGAGTGCAGCCTCTCTGAGAAACCGAAGTTACAAATAAACTTCGACCACCGCACTTTGGCCACCGTTGTCGCTTTCTGGTCCCGGGTAGAGTAGGCCTGGGCGAATTTCGTGAAGTGATCAGTGAGCACCAGGCACTATCGAAGCCGCCCTTCGATCTCTCCAAACCAAGGACGTCCATCGAGACGAGTTCAAGGGGTCTGGAGGTCTGGTTGCCCATGAGAGGTGCCCTCTGGCTTGCCCTGGCCGGCTGACGAAGACAGCACTGTTTGCAGGAATTGCACCACCTCTGAACTGCCTCCTCCATTTTTAGGAAGTAGAAGCGCTGCCGTAAGAGGTCGAGGGTGACCATTCGAATGGGACGGGAGGGGGGCCTTTCTTTCCTTTCTTCTTCCGGGGATCACCGCTAGTCAGGCAATAGAGGGGGGCGGCAAGGGTAGAGTAGGATTTGACGTACCTGCGGTAATACCCGCAGAATCCCAGGAACTGCAGAACTTCCTTGCCGCTGGTGGGACGGGGCCAATCGGAAACCTTGCTGAGCTTCTCGTTCTGGTTTCGTATCGTCACCATCACACTTCCGTCGTGGACAGGAAAAAGTGTTCTCAGGCAGGCGAGGTTGGGCTGCGCCGTAGTCGATTCCACCATTACGCAACAGTGTGGGATATGGCTCTTACGTACCAATAAGTACTGGGACGGTTCGTCGGTATCGAGTTGCAGCCGTCACCAGGGCTGGCACCAGGCTGAACGTGCGGTCCAGTACCACCAGGTCGATGCCGACCACGCCCAGCACCCGCACATCGTAGTCGTCGGCACCTTTAAGGGTGATGTTCGCCCTTCGTAGTTAATGATTCTTGAGTTCTGGGTGATGACGCCATAAATATACCGATATAGTTGTAACTTGCGAACCCGGGTCGACCAACGCCCTCACCTCTAGGCCGTTGACACTCGCTCGTAAAACTCGGCCATGGGGTCATCGAGGTAACCGCCATCCGAATACTCGCGGAGCAGCTTCTCATACGCCGCCGCGGGGGTTTGTTCCGGTGGCGGAATATTCAGGACCAAGCGGCGTGCTTCGCCACCGAAGTTCCGAACAATTGTCGAAAACGCAAGTCCGATGTGTGGCTGCGGAGCAGCGGCTAGCATGTAGTCCATTTCGCGGACCCAGTCCTCCACCGACTGCTTCCCGTCCCGATCGGCACACTCCGCACCTGGTGAGCAGCCATGAAGGTCGGCGCCCCCGTCGTCATGCGGCTGCCATGATGAGGCGCTGACTCAACGCTAGCAGCCCCTCTTAGCGTTTCCTCGTTACTCGGGCCCTCCTGGTTGTTGCTACCGTTGTACGCCATCGTCCTCGTCGTCACATTTATGTAGCGCCTGTGTATAGTTGTGGCTACCTTGGTGGTTCAGGCCGGGCGCATACACAAAGAAATAGGGGGTGGATGGGTCGGGTGACGATGCGAGAACCGGGATTTAGACCGTAGCGAGACAAGACACCTAAACAGAGCACCTAGTATGAAGCATGAGGTAAATATAACAACTACAAACGTAGTAACGAACATCCCAGGCCGCATCAGATGTCGTTTTCATATTCATATCAATTCATATCAAATTAACCATGTTAACCCGTTTAATTATTCACTAGTATATCCTAAACAAAATGTATTACAAACTAAATAAAAAATTTCAACTTAAAATGTTAACATCATCAACAAACTCATTTACTAAACAATTGATAAATGCACTTCCCGAATTATATTCAAGTCATCTTCTCTCGAAGTTTACATTATAGTAATATCCCTCCAACGATCGATACAATCTCAGTATAACGAGTATAAACAAACACTATATAAAATAACATCAAACTTCTCTTTATACACAATACTACTTCTCCCCCAGTCCAAAAACGGGCGAGAGAAAATGATAAACAAGCCTCTTATTTTCTCAATCTTGTATTAAGTTCCACAATTAATACCCCGTGCCAAAACCAGACAAAATGGCTACCACAGCCCATGTCGGGAGCAGGTATTACATAAAAGAGTGGAGCGAGAAGGGAGAGAGGAGATGAGAACATAGACGGGAAAAGGAAGAGAGAAGATGAGCAAGAAGTTTGTGGACACGTGGGCACAGTGCGGAGATGAGCGAGGGTTGCTCAGGAAACGGGGAGAGAGAGAGAGCAACAGAGTAAGAGGGGAGACGAGAGACACGGGAACACACGGGGACCGGAGGAGTGACAAGAGAGAGGGAGAGAGAAGGAGAGGGGCAAGGGGTATGAGATCTAAGTTGGCTACATGATGGTTGACCATCGCACTATATATACGTACTGTTGTGTAGGGATCGGATATTATAATTGTTCAGCAGAGAGGTACATTAATGAAGAGCAAGGAGTCATATAATTCCGGAGAAGAATATCAGTATTTATTAACTCCAAAACTTTGGAGTACAAATCCGTAACATCGTTATAAACTTCCAGATGTCAAACACAAGATGAAGAGAGCCAGCTAAAAGAGGGTCTTGATCTAATGGTGATCAAAACTCCACTCCTCCTTATAAACCCAAAACATATCGTATTTAAGCAGAAGGATACCAGTATAAATTATGAGGGTAGGTAACATTGTGTCAAAGGGACAAAGACATGAATCAGGGCCGCTGACACAAAGGCATAAGTGGGGGCCGCCAAGACAATAGACCACTTGGTCAAGGCGCTGGTTTTATGACAGGATGTAAACATAATAAAGTAGCCTTTCCTGGGAAGGGGATTAAAATGAATGTACTTGGTCTTAATACGGGGGAAGGATTACAAAGATATAAACTTGGTGTTAAGTGCATCTCAACTAAATATCTAAAGATGAGGGTATATACCATGTTTATAATTAACTGGGTTTTGGGACATCACTATATAACATCCCCTTTCTTTGGAAAATGAGGCACTCATTCCTTTGAATGAATAAGAAACAAAAACCTAGTTAATTGTATGTAAGCGAAACATGGGATTATTGTTCCAATTCCTCTTAAATCTCTCTCACACACACATCTACAAATTAAGTACATGGAAATCACTAATATTCTAACACAGACTAGAAGCACAAACTGGTAACACTTATAATAATGATACTTAAACATCGAGTCTATTCTAAACACATATACTAAAACAAAATTAGTGCAGACTATTATGCAAATTAAACAAATGTTAACACACCTCAATGTAACATTATTCAGGTTTACTCAAATCTGCTCCTTATTCTTTTCAGTAAATCAACTACACTAACCAATGAATAAAGAACTCAAACAAATTGTTACTTTGTATCCAAATGAGTTTGATACTTAATTTCCGTAAGTATATATCATGATTATGATCACCTTTCAAGCTTATACATGAAATATTAAAGCAACAGGAGCGCTCAAGGTAATGAAAGTAAGTCCATGCTAATAGGCCTTAATTATGAACATGGAAATGCAGTACAATCATATACCTATCCCGTTATTATTCAAATATTCATATAATCATAAAGACTAAAAAAGGAATCAAAATCAATTAAACCTCGAACAGATGTTTTCAAATCTGCTAATCAAAGCAACATAATAGTTATGAGTCTAAAATCATCTCATGCCTGAATGTAATATATTACGAAAAATGTAATGAACTTCTAAATCGATCCATATGAGAAACAGATACAAACGATTGTATAGAAACAAAATAACCATAATAGCTTGAACATCCCTAAATGAAAGTAATACCTAATTTCCATAAGTATATCAATTGTATAATCGTCTTTTAGCCTTTGTATGCAACTTGGCTAGGATCACATTAATTGTGAGTATACTGTACATAAATGTAACTTTGCAAGGGTTACAACAATTGTAAATACAGTATATAAATGAAAGCAACGGGAGCGCTAAATGAGGGTAATACCTAATTTCCATAAATACCTGTATATCAATTGTATATCAATTGTATGCAACTTCTTAGGGTTACATAAATTGTGAATACAGTCAATAAATGCAACTTGGCTAGGGTTACGTAAATTGTGAATACAGAATATATTTACATGCTCATCAAGAAATGAGTCGATGAAGCTAGCGCATGGAAATGCAGTACGATCAAACACATTTCCCATTAAATTCAATCACACAAAAATAGGGCTAAAAGGGATCAAACTTAAACAGATACTTTCAAATCTGCTAGTCAAAAGCAACATAATGATAATTAAATCTCACAAACACGAAAGTAATACCTGTAATGCTCAATACAATGACTAATGCAAGCTCATCTTATTCTAACAACAAACGGCACAAAAACATGTATGGTAATTAATATGCGCATAGCTTGTTCAGTACCAAAATCACAACTGAGACATTCTTCATTTAATTTATGAAGTTTACTGATCTATGCCAGTTTTAAATTTGTCAAACTGCGTCTGTTTACTGCATCTATAACCGATTGCACATTTAAATATTAGAATGTTCAAGCTATCCATCCATTTTTATTTTCCAATTCCAAAATAAAGAAATTTCAATTTATAATATATTATTATAAAAAAAAAACACCTAACATGAGAGAAAACCAAAAAAAAAAATCTGTATGCACATGTAGTTTGTTCAGTATACCAATACTGCAGAGACACTCTTCATTTAAGAAGTGAACTGACTGTTTGTCAGTTTAATTAAGTCATACTGCGACTGGTAACTGTATCTATAACCATGGGCGCACATTTAGATATTAAATTCATTAAACGTTTCACCCAATTTTAAAGTAAAGTCAAGACGAACATGAAAGAAAAAACAGAATTAAAATCACAATCACACAAATTTACTTTCCATCTTTTAATTGCAGAGCTTTAAAAAAAAACTATTGTATCATATTCATCTTCCTAGTCGGCATTTATAATGGTTGTCCAAATAGTATTTAATTTGTCTTGTTGGTCTGTGGTCGTTTTGGTCAAGGTCGCGATCAACAGACAAGCAAATTACTATAGTAACAAATATAAATACTGATGAATCAATATGAAATAGAAAGTTAGAATAACAGCTAAAACAACTAAGAACTAAATTATACTGACACACAAACTAAATTAAAACAGTGCAAACTACAAACATATTGTGAATAATACATCTACCAAAAATTACACATAATGAAAAGTATTACCAAGTAAACACAATTATAGTTACAAAACTATTCTCTCTTACACTCACTCACATATTGGAACAACAAAATGTTTCACTTACCGATTCTACATGGTTTGGGAAATATCTACAGGGCCAAGTTGATTACAGTTCAATATGAATGATGACCGACAGTCGGCATCGTTCTGTGTCTCTGCATCGCCGTTTGCTTCTCCGTAATGTCCATGATGACGCTGTTGCAGTCCCTGAGGTCGTGCTCGAAGTTGTCCTCGATGTCGTCCTGGCCGCGATGTCGTCTGCGATTTCTGCGATGTCCACGATATCAGCAGCATCGTTGACATCGATTTCATGGTCGTCGTTGTCGTTGTCTTCATCATCATCGTCGTCGGCATCGCCGTCATCGTCTTCGTCACCATCGTCATCTCCTCCAGCTCCGGTTGTCAGGCTGTCAATGGCATGGTCCATGCTGCCTGCGTCGATGCTGTTTTCGATCATGGATGCTGTCCAGCCAAACGAGTTTTGCTGTCTACACAATAGTTGTATCTATTGCAAAACGGCTACCTCGTTCAATCTGCAATTCCACTTCAAATTGTTCAACCATTTCAAGTCGATCCCGTCTAGTAGTTTATTGGAAATCTAGGCTGTTGTGGTATAAATGTGTTCCTCATCGGTATGTGAGATTAAGCCGATTCAATCATTGGTGGTCGTCCACGAACGAAGAAGAGCATAACTATATAGTAGAACAAGAGTCTACAAAACCGGGTTCTCCACCATGTTGTGTAGGGATCGGATATTATAATTGTTCAGCAGAGAGGTACATTAATGAAGAGCAAGGAGTCATATAATTCCGGAGAAGAATATCAGTATTTATTAACTCCAAAACTTTGGAGTACAAATCCGTAACATCGTTAAAAAACGTCCAGATGTCAAACACAAGATGAAGAGAGCCAGCTAAAAGAGGGTCTTGATCTAATGGTGATCAAAACTCCACTCCTCCTTAGAAAGCCAAAACATATCGTATTTAAGCAGAAGGATACCAGTATAAATTATGAGGGTAGGTAACATTGTGTCAAAGGGACAAAGACATGAATCAGGGCCGCTGACACAAAGGCATAAGTGGGGGCCGCCAAGACAATAGACCACTTGGTCAAGGCGCTGGTTTTATGACAGGATGTAAACATAATAAAGTAGCCTTTCCTGGGAAGGGGATTAAAATGAATGTACTTGGTCTTAATACGGGGGAAGGATTACAAAGATATAAACTTGGTGTTAAGTGCATCTCAACTAAATATCTAAAGATGAGGGTATATACCATGTTTATAATTAACTGGGTTTTGGGACATCACTATATAACAGTACACTACTACACATATGCAATTAAAGGAGTCGAAGGTTTAAGTTTCCCGTACAGTGAACCAGCGTGCGGCCTACCATACCAACATACGCTCAATGCAAACCCTTTGATATTAACGCAATATAATACTTTCAGACCGTACACGTGTTATGGTATAAATCACATACACTTATAAACTCTTCCTTCCCCTGACAATACAAATATCTCCCATATCTCAACATATTAAACAATATTAACTTAGCAACATACTAAGACCATTCTGTTCAACTAAAACATCCAATATCACATTATCTTAGTAGACAGATCAAATTAAGTCATACACGTGGTAATCCCCCACTTGGTCTAAACCCGCTTCGTCTAATATCCACTTCGTCTAATCCTACATGGTCTAAACCCATTTCGTCTACAACCACTTGGTCCATTAGCCGGTTCGTCTAATAACCATTCGGGCTATACCCTTATTGTCTAATATCCACTTGGTCCAAACCCATTTAGTCTAATGCCATTTCGTCTAATCACCAGATTGTCTAATATTCGATTCGTCTAATATCACTTCGACTATTTACCAGTTCGTCTAATACCACTACGTCTAATACCCATTTGGGCTACACCCACTTGGGATAATGACCACATGGTCTAATGCCCATTTAGTCTAATCACCATTTGGTCTAAATGTCTAATCTTACGTTGGTGTAAAGTTTGATATGATAATTTCAATTCAGTGTCAGTAATAGTGTCCACTAAGTTCAACAGTTCAACAGGGGCCGCGGAAAGGTTTTGAAAGAGGGGGGCTGACCACATTTCAATTGTTATATAGTGTGTTATTTGATGTTTATGTATTTCTTTGTTTTTCCGCGGCCCCTGTTCAAGAAGTGTCTTAACCCATGTTAGATCCTATGCACCCGTATAAGTTAAAATTACCACTAAATAACGAGTGTAATACAATTATATTTTGTGAAAGCATAATGATACCCTATAATTTATAAATGTGTGTGAAATATCTTAATATTAACCCAGGTAGCAAGCCAACGTTGGACCAACGTCGGAAACTTGCAAACTCGTTGGAACTCGTTGGACGTTGGACAATCTCGTTGGATCAACGTTGGACCAACATCGGTAACTCGCAGTGAAAAAGAAGTTGGACAATCTCGTTGGACCAACGTTGGATCAACATCGTTAACTCGCAGTGAAATAGACGTTGGACAATTTTGTTGGACTAACGTTGGATCAACATCGGTAACTCGCAGTGAAAAAGACATTGGACAATCTCGTTGGACCAACGTTGGACCAACATCGGTAACTCGCAGTGAAAAAGACGTTGGACAATCTTGTTGGACCAACATTGGACCAACATCGGTAACTCGCAGTGAAATGGACGTTGGACAATCTTGTTGGACCAATGTTGGATCAACATCGGTAACTCGCAGTGAAAAAGACGTTGGACAATCTCGTTGGACCAACGTTGGACCAACATCGGTAACTCGCAGTGAAAAAGACGTTGGACAATCTCGTTGGACCAACATCGGTAACTCGCAGTGAAATGGATGTTGGACAATCTTGTTGGACCAACGTTGGACCAACATCGGTAACTCGCAGTGAAAAAGACGTCGGACAATCTCGTTGGACCAACGTTGGACCAACATCGGTAACTCGCACTGAAATGGACGTTGGACAATCTCGTTGGACCAACGTTGCACCAACATCGGTAACTTGCAGTGAAATAGTCGTTGGACAATCTCGTTGGACCAACGTTGGATCAACATCGGTAACTCGCAGTGAAAAAGACGTTGGACAATCTCGTTGGACCAACGTTGGACCAACATCAGTAACTCGCAGTGAAATGGACGTTGGACAATCTTGTTGGACCAATGTTGGATCAACATCGGTAACTCGCAGTGAAAAAGACGTTGGACAATCTCGTTGGACCAACGTTGGACCAACATAGGTAACTCGCAGTGAAGAAGACGTTGGACAATCTCGTTGGACCAACGTTGGACCAACATCGGTAACTCGCAGTGAAATGGACGTTGGACAATCTCGTTGGACCAACGGTGGACCAACATCGGTAACTCGCAGTGAAATTGACGTTGGACAATCTCGTTGGAGCAACGCTGGACCAACATCGGTAACTCGCAGTGAAAAAGACGTTGGACAATCTTGTTGGACCAACGTTGGATCAACATCGGTACCTCGCAGTGAAAAAGACGTTGGACAATCTCGTTGGACCAACGTTGGATCAACATCGGTAATTCGCAGTGAAAAAGACGTTGGACAATCTCGTTAGACCAACAGTAATGAGTGGACTCAAGTAGAATTACAATCATAAATAGAAGTGCGCCATCCCCGGTGAATTACCATATAGGATCGATATCGGGTGTCAAGAGACCATGTATGAGTTGGGCCATCGATCTACAAGCAGTTAATAAAGTAAGCTTTCAACTATACTCGTGTGCCTACTTGTATTATATTACAACATGGTGTCTGAAGTGAAAGTGACTGTATGTCTGATTCGATTCGCCATGACCTGTGTTGTAGAAATGCTAATTTGAATCCATTTTGGGAGGCGAGCTTCACGGTTGATGTGTGACCGGATATACCATCCAGAAAACGCTTTATTGAGAACTGTACTGTTCGTTATCAACGGTGCATAGCTAGTAGGAAGAAAGAGCTCCAGAAGAGGCAGAAGCGATACTATGACCAGGGTGCCAAGTCGCTGCCGGTGTTGAAGTCTGGAGAACGTGTGTACTACCAAGTGGGAAAAGAATGGAAACCTGGCGTAGTGACAACTCAAGATTCAACGCCCCGCTCGTACCACATCCAGAGTGAGAAAGGTGGGCGGTATCGCCGGAACAGACATCATCTAAAGAAGCGTCGCGCACCTGAAGGTAACATCCATGTTCCAGTAAACGAGGAAACGGAGGTCCCAGAAGCGTGCTGGAGTGAGGTGAAGCCGCCCTCGCAAGAACGTGACAGGCGCTACCCACTTCGACGTCTACTCTCAGACCACCGGATAGATTAGATTTGTGATAGAGATGAATACCATTTAGGGCAGAATAATCCCTTGGTATCATCTAGGCGTTGGGTAGTCCACCCTGGCACTAGCACGTTAAACCATTTTGCATAAGGTAAATGTCGGTCTTACAATAGGGGATGACAACCGTACGAAAGGGGCAGAATAATCCCCTGGTTCCATCTTCTGGGTGTCGGGTAGTCTACCCTGACACTCAAGTTTGTAATTTACCAGTATTTATTATTGTTATGCCAGAGTTACACATGGCATTTCGCCTACTTGTATTATATTACAACACCATGCGATGGATCAACATCGGTAACTCAAAGTGAAATGGAGGTTGGACAATCTCGTTAGAGCAACGTTGGATCGACATCGGTAACCCACAGTGAAACGTTCGTTATTCCAACGAGAATCCAACATTTCACATCTGTTGTTCACTACATGTAGCTGTTATGTTAGAAAAGGTAATTTTTTTACTCGTAGCACAGGTGGTCAAAACCCCCTTGCATAATAAAAGGATTTAAAATTAGCTGCTGAAAGCAGGATGTATGCCATCGTTGGATCAACGTTGGTTCAACGTTGGATGAACGTTGGTTATTATTCATGAATATTCATGAGTGGTTATCATTGACTGCAAAAAGCATTAATAATCATGTTATTTGATTGTTCAGAATGAATCCAATGTTATTATTTACTCATTATTTGAAATATATGTAAGTTATTTATCTACAAAAACATTCTAAAGGTTTGTTTCCATGATGTATTTGTGTAAATTCTTAAAACTTTATCCAAACATTCAACTTTATCGAAATACCAACCATCAAACAAATATTAACACAGAAGCTAGGTTATATAAAGCTGAGTGGATGATGTAGATGTAGTGAGTGTAGGAATAGGAATAGGACTATATGGATAGGGATAGGAATAGGACTAGGAATAGGGTTAGGGTTAGGTTAGTCTTAGGTAAAGGGAAAGCTAGGATAGGATGTTCTAGATATCACCAATAGGCGTGTCATATGAATATTAATTAAATTTTTTTAGTACGGTGAGACGTTGGTCCAATGTTGGACCAACGTTGGACCAACGTTGGATCAACGTTGGACCAACGTTGGAGAAATGTTGGTGAATTACGCTGGACCAACGTTGGATGCTTGTTGGAGACATGTTGGAGACATATTGGATGCTTGTTGGACACATGTTGCTTTGACGTTGGATCAACGTTTGCGTACGCCCAATCAACGCTGCTCCAACAAAATACCAACCTTGGATTAACGTTGGAAAAGCGTTGGTCCAATGTTGGCTGCTTGTTGGATGCATGTTGGAGACATATTGGATGCTTGTTGGACACATGTTGCTTTGACGTTGGATCAACGTTTGCGTACGCCCAATCAACGCTGCTCCAACAAAATACCAACCTTGGATTAACGTTGGAAAAGCGTTGGTCCAACGTTGACAAATAACAACTTTTCAACGATGGACCAACGTTGATCCAACGTTGGCATTTTGTTTTCGGCAACGTTGGAGCAACGTTGATTGGGCGTACGCAACCATCGTTGGTCCAACGTTGCCGGACAACGTTGGACCAACGTTGCCGAAAAAATTGGACAACGTTGGTCCAACGTTGGACCAACGTTGGCTTGCTACCTGGGAACCTGTGAATCATGTTTGCTCCTCTCTGTAGTCAAATGAACCCTAGCTGCTAGCAGACATCGTTTTTTTGTGCGTGCCAAATGTTGCTTATGAAACTTGTTTAATAAATTGTCTTTATTAAAGCATTAAAGCTTGCATTAAAGCTTAAACAGTGGCAAGCTTAACTTTCCTTTTTCTATTGAGACTGTTGTAGATATTTATAAGACTATTGATGCCTTGAAATGCCGCGTGTTCTACTTGCGGGGAGGGGGGGTATATCCTTCTATATATTAGTATGTCATCCCCCCACCTTGTGAGGTGGGGGGGGGGGGGGGGGATGCATCCCCCTCATGCCCCCGTTGTCTACGGCCCTGTTTGACGATATACGATTTTATGGAACTTTTTTTTTTTTTAAAGGTACCTGATTATAACGCCCACTATCTTGTTTTCTTTTAGGTGGTCAATATAAACTGTTTGATGAAATTCGTCTATAAAGTTCACTGTTTATAGCCGCACGGCCACTTATCTTTTTTCCCTTGGGTGGTGAGCGTACGAACGATATTTTGGGACTTGTCTATGAAGGTCACCTGATTGTAGCGGCCAATTAGTTTTCTCTTATACACAGGTTTCGTCTAGTGAAACCGCTGTGGTTAAATATCCATAGAGCTATAATTACAGCCCTACGGAATATTTCATACGGTATGCAGGCAGTGGCCATCACAGAGGTCAGTGTGGGCGATCGTTAGACCAAATGAGAATTAGACTAAATGGTTATTAGCCGAAATAGTGTTTAGACGAAATGGCATTAGACGAACTGGTTTTAGACCAAGTGGAAAATAGACCTATTGGTATTAGACGAAATGGTAAAAGACCAAATGGTAATAGACTAAATGGATATTAGACCAAATGGTTATAGACTAAACGGTAATTAGACGAATTGCATATAGACCAAGTGAAGAGTAGCCTAACTGAAAATTAGACGAACTGGTATTAGACGAAGTGTTAATCGACGAAACGAGGAAAAAAAAAGTAGACGAAGTGACAATTGGCCCATTTGGTGATTAGACGAAACGGCAATTGCCTAAATGGGCATTAGACCTAGTGATTATTAGACCAAATGGGTTTAGCCGAAGTGGAGTTAGACGAACTGATGATTAGACCAAGTGGTATTAGACCAACTGAATATAAACCATACACGTCACCAGCATGAATATCACATAAAAAGTCATGTATAAAGTACATTTTAAACTGCATATCATTAAAATATGAGGACAAAAGAGCAATCATTGAAATATGAGACAAAAAAGAGCAATCATTATACAAAGATGCAAATAATCGTACACAAACAAATATATATGTTTTCACTATACAAATGAATGAAATTCATTCTTACCTGAAAAGAGCAGGGGAAAACCCCATCAGGCTTGGGTCACACAATTCTGCAAAGTGCTGATCCACGCAAGATGTATTCCGTTCTTCCCCCCTCGTGGTCAGATAAGACATCCCCATACCGGGTGGGCGATAGTGGCTAAACAATAACATTGTCTAGGTTTACCACCGTTAGTCTGACCACGCTGACGTAGTGCTTAAAGGCCGCTATATCATTCGACGTTAAAGGCAACATTAAATATTAAATATCATTGCATGGTCATTTTACCCATGCTACATACACAACATACCATCGTGTGTACTATATTGACTAGTAAGAGTGGGACGTCTCTTTATTAAGATCTTACTGTTATGACTAAAACAAGTAATTCTACAAATGGCCCTTCTCAGTGCCAACCGTTCCGTAATATGGCCCTTCTTAAATGGATAGTTGAGTTTTGGTAGAGAGGGCGCTAGACTACTTATTTTTTTGTGAGGTAATGAAAAACTGAGTGTAAAATTTGAAAGAGCATGATATTTAAATAATAAAATCATTTTTGTTTGATCAAAATCGGGTTCAGAGACGGCTGAAATATCCATAAATATAACAATTTGTAATAAACCTGGGGCCCCAGGTTTATTAGAGAATTTTGAACCAGCCGTTAAAAATTCAAAAAAATGCTTCCTCTTTTCAAAAAGTAACAAAATAGGTATTTAAATAGTTGTTAGTTATTTCTCTATCTAATCACTATTTCAACAAAACATCACATGCACAATATTTTATTCAAAATGGTTGAAACCGATGAGTGTTTAGAGAGCGCCCGCTTACGTTTTAACGGCTATTTTTGAATGATAACATGATCTTTACTACGTCATTTGTTATTTTGTGTTCCTTTCTAGTTATAACTATTAGTTTGTAATGTAATGATGCAGGTTTTGGTTACTAAAATTCAGTTTCACCAAAACTGTACTCTCCTTACCAGAACTCAACTATCCCTTTAAGCGCCAACCAGCTGGACATAAGAAAATTTCTCCGCATTTACCGAATCAATGCGGAATGTATGTCGCGTGCAAAAGGTGACGACCTCTCGAAGGTGAAACTCCCATTGACTATATTTCCTATTGAATTACCAATTGAAATCAATTGGTAATCGAAGTATATGGAAAATGGAACAATTACCAATTGAAATCAGTGGGTAGCCATTGGATTTAATGGGTACCCATTGAATTAAATGGGTACCAATTAAAATTTTAACTGGAATTTCGTCCTGGGATATACTTCGATTACCAATTGATTTCAATTGGTGAAGAGTCAATGAGAATTTCACCCTGGGATATGATGATGATGATAATAATGATGATGATGATGATGATGGTGATGATGATGATGGTGATGATGATGATGATGGTGATGATGATGATGGTGATGATGATGACGATGATCAAGGAGTTGATGATGCAAGAACGCTGGGGGGGGGGGGGGAGGAATGGAGAGAGGGAGGAAGAGGATAGTTACTTTTTGTATCACCTACAAAATCAACTAAAATTGATCGCCTATACTCATTATCCTTAGATATATAACACGTTATAAAGAATGAGCGAAACTAGGGTTCAAACCCACCCCCCTTGATCCAAAAAAGACTGTTGGGGGGAATGGCCCGCTGGCAGTAAAATTGGACTAGGGGCCAGCAAAATGTATACAAGTCATATTTTCGGGCAAGCAGATTTTCAATCCGACATTGACAGAATGAAAAAAATCTGGCTTTCTTTTATGTCATGCCTCATCTGTGATCGCAGGTTTGATTAAGAAAGAGTGATATTTTGAATAGTAAAAAGCTTACTCATGAAACACAATTTTGGGGCCAGTAAATTTTCTTTCGGCGACCAGAATAGGGGAAAAAACAATTTCACTGACTAAACAGGCGAGTGTGGTCTCGAGACCTCATTGAAGCGGTCTCGACCGTCGTCAACGGTCTCGGCCTCGAAAATGTAAACAAATCTTGTGGTCTCGGCTTGTAAAATTTTCTACCATTATGCTTTGTGCTTCAGAAGCTTGATCTGCTATATTTGTCGTGGTCGCAGAAGGCGCGATCGTCTTTTCGGGGTCCATCCAAATTCACGATTATTTTTGCGAATCATGTATTTTGGAGATGGAAAACTATCAACGAATTTGAAAATTCCAAATAAAAGGCAGATCTGACGCGCGCGTTTAGTGGTCGTACGGAATATAGCTTACGCGTCAGATCGATCTGTCGTTTACTTGGAAAGCGCGATCATCGATCGTTTAGAAGTGCAATCGGAATGGAGCGAAAAATCATCATTTGTATCTACTGCCACATCTACAAAGTACATGGTCCGTGTTGTATCACGTATTTATGCTCTGATCGTTGGTAAGTATCGCATCATATGTATCATTTTAAGCACAATTATCGTGGACACAAAAGTAAAATTTGGTGGGTCTAGAACGCCAGCGTCTCTAGTTAATTAACTGTAGTGAACGCTAGCGCCCCGCGCGCTAGCTTTCTAGGTCGAGCTTATAGTGCCCCCGAATTTATTATTGTTAGTGCACGATAATTGTGCTTAAAATTATACATATGATACGGTACTTACCACCGATTAGCAGGAATATATCTGATACAAAAATGGGGTGGATAAAAAAATTATGATTTTTCGCTTTATTCCGCATCAAAATGAGTGATTTATGCACCTCCTCGACTTCTCACCGTGTTGTATCGCGACTTCTGAACGATCGATGATCGCGCTTCGGTCTCCATTCAAGTACCGCGCCCGCCGAATAGACGACAGATCTCACTCGTGCGTTTAGTGGTCGTACAGTCATCGATCGTTCAGAAGTCGCGATACAACACAGAGAGAAGTCGAGGAAGTGCATGAATCAATCATTTTTATGCAGAATGAAGCAAAAAATCATAATTTTTGTCCACCCCATTTTTGTATCACCTATTTATCTGCTAATCGGTGGTAAGTACCGTATCATATGTATCATTTTAAGCACAATTATCGTGCACAAACAATAATACATTCGGGGGCACTATAGCTCGACCTAGAACGCTAGCGATCCGCGCTGGCGTTCACTAGGGTTACTAATACTAGTTAATCTGCCTTGTGGTCATCAACACACTGTCACATTTCATTGAACATCACTCATTGAAGTATAAAGGTCAAAAAGGATATTTCGCGCTCGAGATAATGCTCACCACACGGCCGGAACACTCCCTCATCTCTCTTTGCATTCGCCCAGGTATAATACAAATGTAATGATAATTATAATTTAAATTTGACCGCTCACGATCACACGTACGTTCACAGCTGCACAGCTCAGGGTATTATGTATGTAAATAAGAAATAAGATGCGCGCGCCCTCTCTCGATCTATTCACACAAAACAAATAATTATTACCAGAGGCGTGGCAGGGGGGGGGGGGGGGGGCAAGTTCCCTCTTAAAGATAGATTGGATAGATCGGATAGATGGATGGCTGGATAGATGGATATATGGATGGCTGGATATAGATGGATAGATCGGATGGATACATAGATGGGATGGATAGATAGATATATAGTTATATAGATAGATATACGGAAAGAAAGAAAGAAAGAAAGAAAGAAAGAAAGAAAGAAAGAAAGAAAGAAAGAAAGAAAGAAAGAAAGAAAGAAAGAAAGAAAGAAAGAAAGAAAGAAAGAAAGAAAGAAAGAAAGAAAGAAAGAAAGAAAGAAAGAAAGAAAGAAAGAAAGAAAGAAAGAAGAAAGAAAGAAAGGAAGGAAGGAAGGAAGGAAGGAAGGAAGGAAGGAAGGAAGGAAGGAAGGAAGGAAGGAAGGAAGGAAGGAAGGAAGGAAAGGAGTGATAAATAGAAAGGGATGCTTTATGTCAAAGTAGTAAGCGAATTATATTGCAAAGTAATAATCATTTACTAGCTTATTGATTCCAAGCTACATTGCAAGCTCATTGCAATACTGACAGGCTTTTGACTATCCAGTCAGGGAATATAGTTAGAAATTCAAAGGAAAAAAAAAACGTAACCCGGCTTCGCTGTTTATACGAATGGTATACCAGTTTCAATGGGGATTTTAACAATGCTATATGAGGCACATAACACGATAAATTCATATTATCTTGTTTTTATAAACTATGTCTAATATAAGCTACAGGGTAATTAAAATGACTCTGAGCAGGTATAACTAACAAACAAACAAACAAGAAAGAAAAAACAAGTCTTTTACTGAATTTTACATATTTCTCTGTATAGTTCTTATTATGTTGCCTTCCTATGATTCTATTTCCTTTCCTTATAGTTGCCATTCTGGCAAAAGAGGATTTTGTAATCCTGAAGTTCAACTCTGGCATAATTTGTGGGTGACACGACATATGCTCCGCCGACATATGCTCCGCCAACCATTGCTCCGAAAATGCGACAATTGCTCCGCGACAAATGCTCCGCGATACTTGCTCCGCCGACATTTGCTCCGACGACAATTGCTCCGCCGACAAATGCTCCGCCGACATTTGCTCCGCCGACAATGCTCCACCGACATTTGCTCCGCCGAAAAATGCTCCGACGACATTTGCTCCGCCGACAAATGCTCCGCCGACATTTGCTCCGCCGACAAATGCTTCGAAGATGCGACAATTGCTCCGCCCACATTTGCTCCGCCGACAATTGCTCCGCCGACATTTGCTCCGCCGACAATTACTCCGCCGACAAATGCTCCGAAGATGCGACAATTGCTCCGCCGAAAATGCTTCGAATATGCGAAATTGCTTAGCCGACAATTGTTCCGCCGAAATATGCTCCGGAGATACGACATTTGCTCCGGTGACAATTGCTCCGCAGAAATATATGCTCTGAAGATGACAGTACTTCAAATGGTCCAAAAACAACATAATTAATAATTCCTCAACCATAATTGTTCCACTGACATTTACTCCGCTGAAGATTAAACTCTGGAATGAATTCTCAAGTACCTTTGGTATGAAGTGCGCTTTTATATGTTATGCGAATCTCTTGTGAAATTGGAGTACAATCGATTCAGTAACCATCGATTCATTCAAATATTTTATTTGGCTGGTTTGTTTGTTTCAGGTTTCTTTATACAGGGTGTGGGGGGGGGGGGGGCAGTCCATCCCAGTGTTGTAAGGATGTGTGACCCTGCAGCCTGCATCTAGTAGCAAAAGGGGAGGCGCAATAACACACAACACTGGCTTTAGTTTTTGATGTTACATTGGGGTTCGACTGGAGTCGAACCACGGACCCTCATAGTATCCGAAAATGCTGTGATCCCGGGGGGGGGTGGGGGGGGGGGGGGGGGTCTGTCCTCATTGAAAGGGGGGTATCATGCGTGACCAAGAAAACGAGTAATTAGGGTGGTTTTTTACGATCAGGCGAGATACTCGATTATCTCGAATAGGGTCTCAAAATCACCCAAAATCAGTTAAAAGGGTGTCTTTTTTAGGCTGATGAATTACTCGTTTAGGGTTTCAAAAACTCAGCTTACTTGCTTAGGGTATCAAAAATAGTTATCACTTGCTTTTAATAGGGGTTTACAAAAAAAAGATTACTTGCTTAGGGTATCAAATATAGTTATGACTTGCATAGGGGTTTACAAAAAATTGATTACTTGCTTAGGGTATCAAATTACCGATAATCATACTTACTTAGGGTGTATTTTTTGCACCACGCAAATACTCGTTTAGGGTGCTTTTGGCAAGTCCTTGGTCACGCATGATACCCCCTTTCTATGAGGACAGACCCCCCCCCCCCCTCCCCCCGGGGCTGTGATGAATAATATACTGTTCCAAGCAATCATCAAGCAAAGGGCATGATACTGGTGTTAAGATCGATCATGAATAGAAAAAAGAAAAGTCTTTATAATCACGGCATTTGTATTACTCAGACTCTTTATGAATCAATAAATTTTTCCGCATGAGTTCAAAATTTATCCACGTTTTTTTCCGCATGAGTTCAAAATTTATCCACGTTTTATCAAAATTCAAAGAACGTTATTTTCACCCACTGTTAAATTTTCGGAGTTCCAATTTTGTTTAGATTTGTTCATCGTTCACTGAACAACGAGGGCCCAATGTGTGACACTTCTAAAGGCCCCCCCCCCCCCCCCCCCACCCCGTAAACAATTAAGGCTGCCTTATTGTCCAACAGAAAAGCACAAACTTCCAATGTATTTGGCATTCGTATAAACGGAAGGATTTGCAGGAAGTAGCAGAAAATTGCTACTAATAATCTAAGGAATTGAAGGGTCCTCTTACCTCCACAGTGAGGTAAGATGGACACTTCACCCCTTTAGTGACTATGACGTCATATTCCATAAAAAGCAATATGTGATCAATTTTATTGTTAATATGTGAAGAATAGATTGTCTTCTAGACGATGTGATCTTTATTTAAAGGGGTAGTACAGTTTTGGTAAGGCTGAACTTTAGTAACCAACCCTGGACAGTTACTTGATAAACTAATGGTTATAAAACTCCACCATTCTCGAAAGGTATACAAAATTACAAATGACTTAGTAAAACGCCTGTTATCATTCAAAAAGAGCCATTTAAACACAAGAGGGCGCTTTTCTAAAAAGGCATTGGTTTCAACCATTTTCATACAAAATTATGCATGTGGTGTTTTATTGGAATGATGATTAGATAGAGAGATCATCAACAACTATTCCAAAAATGATTTTTAAAATTTTTGAAAAAGTGCAAGCATTTAAAAAATATTTTTTGGAAAAAAAAATCATCTAATTATTTGGGCATTTGTCTGCGGAGCATTTGGCGGCGGAGCAAATGTCGGCGGAGCAATTGTCGCGGAGCAATTATCGGCGGAGCATATGTCGCGGAGCAATTGTCGCAGCTTCGGAGCATTTGTCGGCGGAGCAAATGTCGGCGGAGCAAATGTCGGCGGAGCATTTGTTGGCGGAGCAATTGTCGGCGGAGCAAATGTCGGCGGAGCATTTGTCCGCGGAGCAATTGTCGGCGGAGCAAATGTCGGCGGAGCATTTGTCGGCGGAACATTTGTCGGCGGAGCAAATGTCGGCGGAGCATTTGCCGGCGGAGCAATTGTCGGCGGAGCATTTGTCGGCGGAGCAAATATCGCGGAGCATTTGTCGCATTTTTTCGGAGCAAATGTCGGCGGAGCATATGTCGGCGGAGCATATGTCATGGAACCAATTTGTGTTGTTCAGTTCTGCCACTGTCACCAAAATTGAAATACCACCCTCTAGTGGTAGATATTAGAATGATGATTTTGAATATCCTTCCACAGCAGATAAAAGTCGCTGAAAATCATTAATTTGAAACACAACTCAGTCACACTTCTCGCTACGAGTCTTCACTAATATTTCTAATAAAACATTAATATTCCGACATCATACCGTGTCATAATAAAACAAAGAGGTTATGTCAGTACGTAACAGTTATTAGGCTTTTTCGCGAATGAATATCAGGCTGTAAATTGTCATTGTTAATCATTACACATTCATAATTTTCCCACAATTCAGTGAAATAGCTTCCGGTATAGTGGAGGCAGATGTCGCCTACGGACCCAAAGATCTGTAGTTCAAGTCCCGGGTTGCCCAAAACTTTTTTTTTCTTTCTTTTATCAATAAATGTTGTTCCCAGGGTGAAATTCCCATTGACTATATTACCAATTGAATTCAATTGGTAATCAGAATTACCAATTGAAAATTACCAATTAAAAATAACCAATTGAAATCAATTGGTAATCGAAGTATATGAAAAATGGAACAATTACCAATTGAAATCAATGGGTACCCATTGAAACCCATGCCAATGGGTACCAATTGAATTCAGTTTCAATGGGTACCCATTGAAACCCATGCCAATGGGTACCAATTGAATTCAGTTTCAATGGGTACCCGTTGGATTTAATGGGTACCCATTGAATTCAATGGGTACCAATTAAAATTTTAACTGGAATTTCGTCCTGGGTCAGTAGAACAGCAAACGATCTTGATATTGACTGTTGACATTATTCTTTTACAAGAAACCCAAATATCCGCGATAAAATATGCGCATCTAAGCTTCACGTGTATGGCTTTAAGCTCAATGCTGCTATGAATCACGTAAAGTGTGAAGATGCTACCTACCGGAGACACGATCTGACTGAATTTGTGTCCTTGAGGAATCGTCTAATAACATCATATTTATTGCTATTGTGAGAGTTGGAGATATTGAAATCACTAATATAGCCACCACAAACAAACTGGCCCTCTCCTGCACTGCAAATTTATGCTCACCCTAAAGTATATGCTGGAGACTTTAACCGTCATCATTCATCCGTAGGCTATGCCAAATATGACGAGGCAGGAGAGAAACTGGAGACATGGGCCCCAGCCTGCCGCGACCCAAAGAACCGGGAAGATTCTACTCAAGCAGAGCGAGAAGAGACTACAATCCAGATCTCTGTTTTGTTCTCTTCGAAACCAACAATGGACTCTCACTTCACGCATCTCGCAAGATACTTCTTCATATCCCTCATATAGTCAACATTGTCCAGCTGTGATCCATATTGGTGTAGAGATCCCTCTAATCCAATCAATGTCTCAACCACCACGGAATTTAAAGGGATCTAGTAACTTTGTTGACAAGTGCAAAATGTGATGCTTGGTTAATACAATGTGTGTTGGTGTGATCTGATATGTCCAGAAAGTAATGTCTTAACATTTCAAGTTAATTGAATGTTGTTGGCCAAGAAATGAGTGAAAATGCAAAGTGATATTTCCTTACTCATTAGACATTCATATCCGAACACTTCAATCGTAAATATCTTTTGAACGAAATGGAAATTTGAAAAACCAAGACCTGTCCAATGATTTGATTGTTAATACGAATAAAACAAGGTATGAGGGAACCGCGCACATTCCAATTGGATTTTGAGGATTTTGACAATGTTACTATTAAAGTCCCCATTGTTCTCTCATACCTTGGTGTATTCAAATTACCAATAGAAGCATGGAACAAGTGTTTTGTTTATGAATTTCCATCTCGTTAAAAAGATATTCAAAATTGAAGTGTTCAGATCTATTATTATCCACTGGAAAGTTATAACTGTGTACAAAGTTACTGCAATGAGTTGGTGAATGTCACTTTGCATTTTCCCTTATTACTCGGCGATATTTCATCGATTGAACGTGAAATGTTTACCCATCACTGTGTGGACATATCAGATCACGGAATTACACATTTTGTCAACCATTCATCCCTTTTTGCACCTGTCAACAAAGTAACTAGATCCCTTTAATGAAAGGTGACTGGAAAGCCTTCACAGCTGATGCGGAGATGCAAACCGCTAATCTTGAACAGGTCCCCAAAAGGAACACATCCTTCTGCAATTTCCTCAAGTACACTGCCAAGAGACATTACCCTAACCTCGCGGCATTCGTAAATTCTACACACCTTGCTGGCTGACAGAATCAGAAGAGGTCCGCAAGCAGTATGAAGCCACTGGTGACCCAGATATTGCAACAGTACTCTTGGATTTCCTCGAAACAGCCAGTAAAAAGCGATGGCAAGATACTGAAGAAGACCTGAACTGTACACACTCGTGTATGCAGGCTTGGCCTCTTCATCGACATCTCGGAGCGCCAACCCCTGTCCAATATCAACATCCAACAGTAACGGAAAATGATGTTGCTTCTCGCCTGCTTGTCAACTCCAAAGTACTCTTTACCAAGGCATAACATAAAGAAGTCAGGAACAACCTGTCTAAGTCCCACTAAATATCATGCACCATTAAAGAAGTCAAGAAGAGCCTCTCCAAGTCACACTCAACATCAGCAATGTTTTCCCTACTTGCTACACAATAGTCAAGATGTCAATTCTTGCCTTTCATCCACGAATTCTGAAGAAAAAACCCAGCTGGAATTGATGGAATCTTCCCAGAATTTCTGAAGAATCTTGGACCAAATGGGTCGTGATTGGATGCCTCTTTCTTCACCTGCATCTAATCCTCTTGAGTACTGTCAAAGGCTCGGAGAGAAGCTGAATTAATCGTAATCATTTAACTAGGGAAACCCGAAAACGACCCAGTAAGCTACCGTGGGCACTAAAGACAGGTGTGGCAGTAATTGACCATACATCAGCCTACTATAATGGAGACGTGGCCTGTTACTCTAAGCCTCCCTAATCTTCAAGTGTCAGACCACCTTTATCATCCTCGCTTCTATTTTCAGCAGCAAAATATTTAGAGTTTCACTTGGTTAGAACTTGCAAAGACAGCCTCTCACAAGAACTTGTTTTGGATCCGCTTTTTAACATCTATGTAAGCAAGTGATTGCCACATACCACTTCCAGGTTAACTGCCTACGCAGATGACCTTGCACTTGCAACCCAGTCCACACATTTCAGCATAATTGAGCACTACCCTCACATGCAGTAGACTTTAAGAAGGTTGAAGACTACTTCATTTATTGGCGCATGTGTCCCACCCCTAATAAGGCTATACAACCACTGCATTCCATCTCAGCCAAGCCAAAACGCAGCTTTAAGGGGTAGTACAGTTTTGGTAAGGCTGAACTTTAGTAACCAAAACTTGCAAAGTAACATTAGAAACCAATAGTTTTAACTCCATCATGCTCGAAAGGTATACAAAACTACAAACGACTAAGTAAAAAGCCTGTTATCATTAAAAAAGCCATTAAAACACAAGAGGGCGCTCTAAAAAAAGCATCGGTTTCAACCTTTTTCATACAAATTTATGCATGTGATGTTTTGTTAAAATAATGATTAAATAGAAAGATCATCAACGGCTATTTAAAAACCGCTCTTGAAATGTTTTGAACAAGTATAAGCATTTTTATTCATTTTTTGTTTAAATCATTGAATACATTTGGGGCACAAATGTATTCGATCGGATATATTTATCGATACTTCAGCTATTTTTGAACCGATTTTGACCAAGTAAAGTTTATTCTGCCATTACAATTGCATGTTCTTTAAAATTCGACAAAATAGCGAAACAACTTCCTGATAAGACGTAAACAAATGATACTCGTTAATGGTTACATCAAGTCGATTGCATCTTAATTATGCCAGCTGGGCCCCAGTAGTGAATGTATTTCTGTCATGACCCTTCACACCCAAATGGGTGCTCTATTGCTGTCAAACAGCTAAAAAGCAGAGCCAAAGTGCATGATGATAACTTCCCTCCCGAGTTCTTACTGAAATTTGATCCAATCTTAGTACGCATATTCGTGATGCCTCCATGTCCACCATCAGTCTATTCCCAATAGATGACGCAATGCAACGATCTTAGCCCTGCAAGCAAACCCTTAGTCTATAACCCAAAAAACTACAGAATCATCTCTTTAAAGTCCACCCGTTCAGGATTCTATTCTCGGGAGGAACCCACGATTCCCCGATGAGCAGATTTATATCGCAGTCGTAGTGCAATCCATTAAATAGGCAAGTTCAACCCTATAGACCAATTTCAAGAGAGGCCACAAGAATGGCGCCATCTTGGTGGACCTTACTGCTCCTTACAACAACATGTGGCACTAGCCCCATCGAAGGCCCCAACCGGTGATCGCCACCTAGTGGGTTTCATCTTTACATCCTCTATTGTCTAAGCTTTGTCTGAAACTTTGTTCTGAAGACCAACGTCATCTGTGGCCATTCAGGGAATTCGTATTGTGCGAAAACAACCTTACTCCGCAGTGTTCATTTTGCTCTATTTAAATTACAGCAGAGTATGCCCTCTCAGTGTGGTGTCGGAGCATCCATGCATGTAAACTGGATGTCAAATTCAACAAGACCTAGAGACTAATCGCGGGCTGCATGTGACCCAATCCAACAGTACCCCTGTCAGTGCTCACCGAGATGTATTCACAAGCCCTTAGCAGGGAGTATCCACAATAAAAACTGGTCATCAAGAACCTACAAGACCCCAATAACCTCCTACATGATATATGCTGACCTTCCAGTCGTCATGCTGTAATCCTGTGTGATGGATCTCAACATCATTCTCTAATATTAAAAAAAGCTGGCAGCAGCCCCCGATGATCCCCTTATAGTATTATAATGCTCGTCATCCCAACACGAAGTCCTCACCAGGTGGAGACTAGCTGCCACGCATACATGAACTGACAGGTTCAATGCTAACATACATCGCTAGGACCTTTGACCTTCCCCATCTCACCGGTTCAAACTGTCTACCACATCATCCACGAGTGCCCCATCCTTTGCCGACCCTGTAACCAAAACGACCGGGCTGCCCATCTCTCGTCTTCAGAACAAAGATGCAGTTGTCAGGTTGTAGAGGATGTTGAAGATGAATCCCACTGGTAGTCGACCGCCATCTGAAGAAGCTTCAGGATAGTACCACATAATACGTAGGCGGCAGTTAGGTCGACCCAGTTTGTGCCAGCCTTGATAGACTTAGTTAGCCCCTGGCGGACACAGGGCACTTATTTTTGGTTTGGATTAAAGGAGCTGTACACCATGTGCATAGGCCCAGCCTTCACAAACACGATTTCAGGAAAGTAAACATTTATCAATTTGGCAGTAGTCATTTGTTTGACCTAGATAAAAATTATCATAATATTGTGTAATGTATTTGGTATGAGTATTCATTTGTATTCCAATTTTACTTTCAAAATGGGTAAAGGCACGGCTACAATGTATACTGTTTTACAGTAAGCATGGTAAATTACGGAAAATATAAATTGTATGGCTTTCCTGTAAAATGCTGCCATTAATTTGCGTATTAATTATATATATTACAGGAAATGTTATGAGTATATTGCTTGACATAGAATACAAACATAGGCATGTTATTCATGTGCGCTTAAGCAATTGAAGAAACACATTTATAAACGTTATACTTTGTCCTTTAATACATAGGACAAAGTAGAGTAACTTTTTTGCCATTTTGTTTATGCAAATTAAAAGTATATGTGTTCTGATTTGATTAATCATTACAATTCTAAACTTGGGCGGTAAGTCATTGTTTATCGCATTCATTGTTATTAGGCCTTACTTACGAAATATGACCCATTTTGTACCATTTGTCAGTAATGGCGGCCACTAATTTGCATATCTACAAGTCATGCATGTCACTTCATTCATCAGAACAGTCTTATTGACATCCCTTCTCATCGAAATCATGAATATGCACATCGCATTTTATATTTTGCTCGCTTAGTTGCAGAAACACGTTTTTATCAGTTCAAAATGGGGGAAATAATAATAATAATAATAATAATTTACATTTATATAGCGCATTATATGACATAACATCTCTATGCGCTTTACATTACAACAAATTACAGTAACAACAGTATTATAAACATATATCAGATCTTAAATACACATAATTATACAAATCATTATTGAATCATTATCCCTATGTAAGGGTGAATCAAGACAAATTTAATTCTTAAATAGTTGGGTTTTTAATAGTTTCTTGAAAGTGTCCAGGGTTGGTGCGGCACGGATGTTGGATGGGAGTTGATTCCACAGGGTTGGTGCTGAGATGCTGAAGGCGCGTTGACCATAGTGTTGTGTGTGTGTGCTCTTGGGACTTGAAGAAGTTTCTGGGACTGGCGAAAGGCGTTGATTCTATAGTGACTTCTTCATAGACGGCGAAGGCTCCTTTTGGGCATTTCCGGTTTCTACGGCACAAGTTAAGGAATTTGCGATCATTTATCCTGGTGGTCAATCGTGGGCGTCCTAGATATTCCCGTAGCTTTAATTGATCCTCCTCTCGATGACGTCTGAGGATTTTACAGACAGGAACCTGCGTGTTCCAACAAAATAGTGGACATTGCTTGTTGACACCCCTTCCTGGTGGAGCAAAAGCATCGTTTGCTGTGTAGCCAATGGCGTTGGACTGAGTATGACCTAGAGAGCCTCTGTGCCAATTTTGGTTGAAAATTGTACAGCCAACTCTGAGAAATGACCCATAACGATGACTTGTTGGACATACGCTTTGGAAAGGGAAAGGGCCCGAATATCAAAGGTTCTGCCTTTCAAAGCTCAAAACAAAAGGCTAAATTAATGTATGCAAATTCATGCAACCATGTATTGTACATTAGTAGTTCGGAAACATTATACAATCATTATTTTTAGTCTAAAATGGTTCATTAGGCGCAAAAAATAGAGAAAAATAATGAAGTTGGAACTTAAAAAAAAATATTCCAACATTATGACCAACAGTGTATGACGTAATCCATTGAAGGACAGTTCCCGATAGTCCAAAGCGATCCTGGAGACGTTGGAGCAGTATGCCATGGTCCACAGTGTCAAACGCCGCTGTGAAATCCAGGAGGACGAGGATCACCTCTTCATGTGCATCCAGCGCACGAAGACACTCGTTGTGGACATGGAGAAGGGCTGCCTCGACGCTGTGGTTCCTCCGATACGCCGATTGCGTTGGCGACTGTAGATTATTGTCCTCTAGATATGATTGAAGTTGCGAGACTACCGACTTCTCAATTACCTTTGAGAGAAAAGGGATGTTTGAGATAGGCCGAAAGTTCTGAAGATCTGCCGCAGACAAAACGGGTTTTTTTCAGCTTGGGTACTATTAGAGCTTCCTTGAGGGATGAGGGAACTTCACCTGTTTGTAAGCTTAAATTGACGAGCTTTGTGATGGCAGGAGCTAGTATTTCTATGCACTGCTTCAAATAGCGTCAATTGGCGGCCATTTTGAATATGCTAATTATATTTATGTATGTTATATTAGTAAATTATACTACTGATGATTGAATAAATTACCTCCTTTGATTATTTCATTCCCATAAATTGTTTAAGACAGTGATTATAAGTGTTATATTCAGTAGGCCTAAATTTCCCCAAAATAATCAATTTTGTACGACTTTTCTGTCATGGCGGATATTAATTTGTTTTTCCACTAAATACATCAGCGTTATCTTATTTATGTTCCTTTTTATATAAAACATCATTCTAGACAGTTAATTTGCAGGTTTTGATCGCCCGGTTGCAAAGTAATTAAATAAACACGTTTTACAGGTTTAAAAAACGTGTCATTTTGGCGGCCATTTTATTTAGGCGAATTAGGTGGTCAAAAACTCCAAATTTTGTTGGGAACAGGACTTATCGGATTCAGCACCCCTAAATTATGTAAAAAAAACTTGGTTCCCAACTTTTCCCCCAAAATGCTTCTCGGGTCTTATAGAGAGCTCTTTTTCAGAAATCCGTCTAGACTAACATGAGCCTTATAAAATCAAGAATTTCAGTGAACAAGTAAAAGTGTAATATCATACATTACATATAGACCATGTCCATACATACAAAAAAGTCAGCTTGAAATTTCCATTGGAGTACACACTGAAGAAAGGCAGGACTTCATAAGACACAGCACAAGGTCCTATACAGAGTGTCCCAGAAAGGTTGCAACACTTAAGATCGTTAATTTCTTCGACACCATCGACCAAATGTCATTATTTCATTGGATAGAACATTCTTTTCCCAACAAAATGATACCATGAACATGGATTTTGGGTAAGGCGTTTGGATCCTAGGGCCATTTTTCTGAGGCAATGTCGTTTCCTAAATTTGCTACTTTTTCATCTCCAGCGATCCTATGAACAATGAGACATTCTCGCCCCATGGCCTGCCATAGAATTAGCTGTACAGAAGAACCGCATGACTGCTCCCCCTTTGTAAGGAAGACAATGTGAGCCATTCTTATGTACAGCTAATTCTACGGCAGGCCGTGGGTCGAGAATGTCTCAGTGTTTCGAGGATCGCTGGAGACGAAAAAGTAGCAAATTTAGGAAACGACATTGCCTCAGAAAAATGGCCCTAGGATCCAAACGCCTTATCATGGTATCATTTTGTTGGAAAAAGAATGTTCTATCCAATGAAATAAAACATAATGACATTTGGTCGATGGTGTCGAAGAAATTAACGATCGTAAATGTTGCAACCTTTCTGGGACACTCTGTATATTCGACCACAATAACTATAGGCAGTCCTTGCTGAGGATGTCCAAAAAAGTGTCCTAAAAGTTCGCATTTAAGGGAAGTCAAAATTTACAAATAAGCAGTTTCATTGCTGTCATACATGATAAACTTCCACAATTTGAGCAAATCAATAATGGATGGCTAAATAAAAGCCAGATTATAATGGATTTTTATCCAGACAAATTCCGACATGTCACCCCCTTCTGACACAACAGCATAATTTACGAATATTGCAATGGACAATAATTGGCAAATACAGGGTGGCCCCCCAAAAACGGAACGAGGCACTACCAAAAATAAAGTAACAAAATGAACATGTCCATCGGATAGGGTGTCTTTTCCAATGAAAGACGATACCAAGAATAGTCATTTTGGTCGTGTAGTTTCTGTTTTAGGGCGCTCTGAGTGACACCATGTCAGGTTCCCATTTTTGTCAATTTGTACCAAGTCATTGCCCGACAATTCGCACTTACTGCCCGTTATAACATTAGACAACTCTGCCCCTACTTTCGTTTCACAGCTGAATGCACACAACAATGTCGCGCGTACTGCTCCGCTATAACGGGCCGTGAGTGCGAATTATTGGGCACTGACTTGGTAAAAATTGACAAAAATAAACCTCACATGGTGTCACTCACAGCGCCCTAAAACAAAAACTACTCAACCAAACTGACTGTTCTTAGTATCGTTTTTCATTTGAAAATACACTCTATCCGATGGACATAATAATCTTGTTACTTTATTTTGGGAAGTGCCCCGTTTCGTTTTTTGGGGCCACCCTGTATAATCTTACAATGTTACCTACATTATTTACACTTACAATGTCCCTTTCTTCAAAACATACATTTTCGACAGGTAAAGCTATCCTCCTGCAGGATCTGGACTAATGATACTAACCTGATGTGTTTTGATATTTGTTATTATTTTTTAAAGTTGCTTTTATGTATTTATTTATTTATTATTTGTATTAGTATTTATTATTATTATTATTATAAATTTTTTTTTTTGGGGGGTACCATATTACTTTCTCAGGTCAGCGTCCGATAGTCGACTCTGTTGTCTGCTTGAGAAGTACGAAAATGTCACTTGCACGAGTACAGTTGCGGCCAGTCCTCTGGACACCTGCGGCAGCATTTTCCCCAGTGACGCTCTCCGTATTGCTGGATGGGTGATGGGATTGAGCGCTCTGGTTGGCAACGCTGCTGTTATGTGTATCCGTCTCCGGAACCAGCGCGGCGGACTCCTGTCGCAGAATGTGCTAATCATTAGTCTGGCGGTGGCCGACTGCCTCATGGGTATATTCATGATCATCATCACCTCGGCTGACATCTACTACGGCAGTAAGTATTTCCTCAAGGCCCCCGTGTGGCGTATGTCCTCGATCTGCCGATTCGCCGGGTTCCTGGGATTCCTGTCCAGTGAGGCATCGGTGTTTACACTGACCCTCATCACCGTTGACCGGTTCACCCACATCATGTTCCCGTTCGGGAAATACAACATCGGTTCCAAACTGCTGGTCACACTCGTTGTCCTGATATGGACGATTACCGGAGCGCTGAGTCTCTTCTCGGCACTGTTCACAGCCAAGACGCCTTGGATCTATGGACTTAGCGACGTCTGCATTGGACTCCCCCTCCAGGTTTGTTAAACATTTGTAATAGGGACCCTGATATACCATGTACTCAATGAGACGTTTACCTTAACCAGGCCGCAAAAAGACAATACCCGGTCGTCGCAAATTTGGACTCAAAGTTGCGCAGACTTCAATAGCCGTATTCACACGATAAAAGTCAATCTTGTGGTTATCTTGTGGTTATCTCGTGGTTTGCAATTCTTAAGAATATCTTGTGGTTAGCGCTCGTTTGAAAACGCAAAACTCGTAGTTATCTTGTGGTTTCCAAACCACAAGATTGCGCACACTGCAAAAAATGCGCAATCTCATGGTTATCTTGTGGTTATCTTGTGGTTTCCAAACCACAAGATACTTGTAAGATTTTGCGCAGAATGAGCGCGCGATAAGTCTATTTTTTTTACCGTCTGAACACAATCAGCTTCGAGACTCGTAGTTTGGGTTGACCTCATGACCGAGATATGCTTCCGGTGTGAAAACAAGTCAAGTGAGTGCGCGTGACCTCAAATGAGAAAGGCGCGCACACTACTTCCGGATTTAATTCTTAAGAATTGCAACTCTCGAGAATTGGCATCGTTTGAGCACACATTTTGAAGTTCTTAAGAACTGCAATTCTTAAGAATTGCAGTTCTTAAGAATTAGCTTTCATCGTGTGAATACGGCTAATGAAAAAATTCATTGAAGTCTGCGCAACTTTTGAGTCCAAATTTGCGACGACCGGGTAGTGTCTTTTTTTTCCTCAAAAACTCGTGAGAGCGCTGGTAAGCCAAGATTAGCGCCGCTGCTGTATGCAACATATTTCTATACATTTCTGCGACTATGCGACATCGATCTAGTTTAAGGGACAGGTCCACTTTTACAAAACGTCTGAACAGCTTTCAGTTGACGGATGGGGATCAATGTAACACGCAAACAAAAAATCAGATCGAACAGCCCTCTAATGTGGATTATACGAATGAAAAACGAATGCGTCCCTCCATTTAAAATATATATCTGTCAATAAAGGAGTTCAACTGATTTAGCATAATATTACAACAATATTGTACTAATTCTCGTTAAGCTATTGTGAAGCCGACATTTGTTATCGAATGTCACGGAAAAAGATCTCAAAAATAAAGAATATATAATTACATGTAGTCAGTTTAAGCTATGTTTGGGTATTTGGCTTGGTAAACGCTCACACATTAGTACTTATGCGCGGGTCACGTAGCTAGCGTGGGTCACGTAGGGGTCATACATACCTATCTGGCACTCCGTGAAATCTGTGTACGAACTTACTCACCGTTCGAAAATACGTATGTCCCCATTAAACCGTCGTCCAACAATTTAATCAGTTTTAGGTCTATAACTCCACAAAAAAGAGATTTCAAGCCCTAATTTTTTCAGGCATTCTATAAAATGACATTTCCTTTCATATAAGACAATAACCTCGCAACTTTTGAATTTTGGCTTGCAAAAGACGATCTATCCCTTAAGACAAGTCCAAGGGCAGGGGTGACAATTAATTAGTGGCCGATCTTGATGCGGACTTCGACCATGACGATGCGACAAGTAAAAGTCATCTAGGTGTAGATACATCACACTCACAGTTATCACGGTGTGTGAAACCACGATTTTATTGAGAAAATAGCTAGGTTTGCGTGTAAATCAACACACGCGAGCTAGTCTTGGCTTACCAGCGTGCTTTTACGAGTTTTTGAGGAAAACCGACGCATTAGTGGTACGGAAAACAAAGACGCGACCGGGTATACCGTTCTAAATTCACGTTACCTTTTGTAAGTGAGCGTCGGCCCGAAAATCGCTAAATTGTGTGATTTGTGTACAGATCTTATGGAAATTGAATTTTTCCTAGAATACACAAAATCTTCATTATTTTTAATTCTAATCACTGCAATCATTTAATTTTGGGCTAAAAATGATTGGATAATGGTCAATAATTTATTCCATCGAAAAAAACAATAAAAAACATAAGTCGAAAAAACAACAAATACATAAGAACCTCCAAAAACATAGAAATACATAAGAGAATGTTTGGCTATTGAAATTTGTAATGTTCATAACCTGTATTCATGCATAAAATTAGCATTTTCTGTGCAATAGTTAGTGATTTACAGGCCAAAAAAGGGATTTCTGCATAAATTTGCATAATTAATTAAGAATGAAATATTTTCCCCCAAAAAGATTATGTTGCAAGCTTTCTGCGTGCCAAAATTTGTGGCGGCCGCGCGTTCGACGGCCGAGATCTGGGGGGGGGGGTACATTCTTGGTACATTGGGGGTACATTCTTGGTACATTCTTGTCATCTCGGGGGGGGGGGGGGGGAGCGGGTGGGGGTGGAATCCACCCCCCCCCCCCCCCCCCGAGATGACAAGAATGTACCATCTTTATCTTACAAATCGCTAATGAATACAAATATAAATATTATACCATAGAGGCTGACAGGAAATGTTGCGATAACTCTTCGACTAGCCGGTTAGCCCAAAACACATTTTTTTCCAAACAGAGTTAGTAGTCAGTGTAGCACACTCCCGCAAAAGCAGGATCGCTCAGAGTCTCGACTTTCCGGGATTCTTCGCACGGTGATGTGCGAATATCACGGAGCGCGACCGTCAGCTATATTTTGTTTCAGACCGTATGAATAATAATAAACAAATTATAAGAAAGTCCGACTGTCACCTCCTCGCGGTGCCCCCTGGGTAATGCTAACGACAGCGGTGAAGCCGTGACAGGCCTAGCACGTCGAACGGTGGATGTAGCTTCGCTCAAGAACAACGCAAACAGCCTCGAATTGGACGGACCACACGGAAATCGACTGAACAGACTTGGACAAAGGCTTCTGGATATGCAAGCATAGATACTATACATGCTGGTACCATGCGAGGAAAGACTGAAGAGTTAGTATCTACTCCGGCAACGAAGAAAACACTAGACATGGAGTAGGGGTCATTTTTGACCCAGCTTTCTCACAGTATATTGTGAATGTAAAATATGTGAACAATCGCCTTTTATTAGTGACATTAAACATACACAGCTACAAAGTCACTTTCATTCAAGTATATGGCCCCAACAAGGCAGGTCAAGGGAGGAGAAATACGAATTCTACGGGAGACTTGAATGGTCACGTCGGAAAAGATCCCGTTGAAGAAGTGATTGGCAAATTCGGCGTAGGAGAAAAAAAATGAGGAAGGGGAACTACTTATTGACTTTTGTGTGAGAAACAATCTTTCTGTGATGAATACATACTTTTCGCACAGGGAGAGCCACCAATACACATGGTACAGATACAACTCAAATATTGGACAATATGACCAAAAATCACAAATTGACTTTATCTTGACAAACAAGAACTCCATCATCCGTGACGTCAAAGCAATCCCATCTGTATCACTTGACTCGGACCATAGACTGGTCAAAGGGAAGATGAAAATACAGTTACCATCTGTCGAGAAGAAAACGGTGAGGAAGAAACTGAAAATAGAGAATTTGGAGGGCGCTAAAGCAAAAATCGTACAGAAGTTAGATGAGGAAAGAAACAATATCAAGGGGGATACCATTGATGAACACTGGAATAGCTTGAAAAACTGTTTACAAGAAATTCAGGAAAATGAGGCTGGAATGACAGTTGTGGGAAACATGAACAAGAAAAGGACTGGCTGGTGGACAGAATAACTAGAAGCAGAAGTTGACAAGAAGAATGAATGCTTCAGATAGTGGCTGAAGAAAAGAACGCCATAGAATAGAACAGCTTATGTGAATCAGCGCAACTATGTCAACCAGGTGAAGAAGAGGGCCCAGACTCAGATGTGGGAACAAATAGGAACAGACTTAAGAGAAGATGCACAGGGAACCAAAAAGTTGCTGTATAGTATGGCAAAGGCCTACAAGAATAGGAATGATGATAAATCGAAGAACACTAGCCTGAAGAATAAAGCTGGGGAAATTATTACAGGCCAAAGTAATATTCTAGACAGGTGGATAGAGTACTTCCAGGAGCTGTTGAATGTGGAAGGAGAGGAAGAACCAGACACACGCACCCAACCTGAACAACCTGATCTTTTATTTGATTTCGAGACAACTGAAGACCAGATAACAATGGCTGAGCTAGAAGCGGCAATCAACTCTACAAGGAACAACAAAGCCCCAGGACCTGACATGATTCCGATCGAAACAATCAAGGCAGGAGGTGATCCCTTGAAGAACATCTTACTTGACCTGTTTAACCATGCGTGGAGTACAGGAACAGTACCAGAAGAGTGGAACCAATCAGTGATCTGTCCCATCTTCAAAAACAAGGGTGACCCACTAGAATGCAAGAATTACAGAGGGATATCGCTCATGAGCCACGTTGGGAAACTATATGAGAGGATTCTGGAAAGAAAAATGAGAAACAAAGTAGAACAGGTCTTGTCTGAGAGCCAGTGTGGCTTTCGACCAGGAAGAGGAACAACAGACCAAATTGCGGCCTTGAGACTGTTGCTTGAGAAAAGCTGGGAATATGACATTGATCATCTGCTTCCTAGACCTAGATAAAGCCTTTGACAGAGCCCCAAGAGAGAAAATGTGGAAGGTAATAGAGGAGACAGGGATCAACGGCAGACTTCTCAGGGCTATCAAGACCACATACACAAACCAAAGGAGCACAGTATTAGGTGGAAAGAGGCATTTTGACGTCAACACGGGTGTACGACAAGGGAGTGTCCTTTCACCACTCCTGTTCATCACATACCTCAACCATGTAATAGTCAAAATAGAGAGGGAGGACCACAGCGCAGACGACTTGGCGCAGACCGCAGACAGCCAGTCCAGACTACAATCTATCATGAACCAATGGGACCAGGAACTTACTGCTGCAGGACTTAAACTGAGCTACAGAAAGACAGAGTACATGCAAGTGAGCAGGGAAATGCAAGAAGGCGAAATCAATGTGAATGGACAGACTTTGAAGCAAACCACAAACTTCACTTATCTAGGCAGCAAAATAACAGCAAACAACTTGATGGAAGATGAAACTAACAACAGAATCTTCAAGTTCACAAGGAACGTGAATGCACTGTACCCCCTCCTCAAGGAAAGGAAGATACCGAAATATGTCAAGGCATGCATGTACACTACCATATTAAGACCAGTCCTGCTGTATGGTAGTGAAACCTGGATCCTAACCAAAAAACTCAAAAGCAGAATTCAAGCTACAGAGATGAGAGTACTACGACTCATTCATGGCGTGACCAAAAGAGACAGAATAAGAAATGAAAACATCAGAAGCACACTCTCTAACCATCATCGAAAGGAACCAACTGAGATGGTATGGACATGTCTTGAGGATGCCTGATGCAAGGGACACAACAAGAATGTACGACTGGAAACCACAGAAGAAAAGACCAATAGGCCGACCAAGACAAATATGGGAGGATCAGATCAAAGAAATCACCCAGAAAGAGGAGAGCAACTTCCAGAAAGTCAAAGCATTGACTCTTGACCGGACGAAGTGGAGGAGTTTTACGAGGCTGTTAAGTGACAGGCCAACTGACCTACAGGCGTCAGGGTGAGAAGGTGAGGTGAGAAATTTACACCGCCGTCGATCACAAAATAAAGTGTATACGATGCAGCTTTAAAAATGTTCATCAATAGCAAATTAATAATTGTTATAATTTAATCTAGGACTGTCTAATCCATCATATAGGACATTTCATCCACCGAATACATTACAATATTTCCTTCATTTACATGTTTTATTTTGTGAACATATTAATCAAGTTTCAATAACGAGTTTTTAAATTTCCAATAACATTATGTATGTCTTATCTAAATTCAAAGCCATGTGCACTAATACATTGTCTGTCGTTCAATCTGGTGATATTTGTAATGTTTCTATGATCTGACATTAATTATGTCTCTTTGTTAAAGTATACGATTCCTTTAGGATCAATCTGTGTTGGGGCCGTAATGTAATTTCATAATCAAATGACCTAATAATTATATTATATTATATTCTTATCTCCTTTACTACTTAAAATATCACTTGAACGTTAGACCACCTCCAAACAAAATTGCCACTCCTCTTGAGTTTGATGTTTTACAGCTGAAATAACATTGACCACTCCATTTTGTTCAGAGGTTTTCTTGGTCTAAAACAACATAAATTATATTTGTTCAAGCTTAAAAACTGATATAACTCTAGTCTGTTTCCTTGCATAGCTAGACCACGATACTTCATGGAAACGTTATCTACCTTAGACATATAAACAATATATCATGATGAACACAAAACCAATACGCCCTGTGGAGGTTTTGCACTACTCATTACCATATGCACACACAAACACTGTCACGCACATACAAAGCGCAAACTCAAGGAACTTCGAAAAGCTCCGCAAATTGACCTGCGAAGTTAAAGGACAATGAAACCCAAACAAAATGTTGCTTGTATATGGTCGATTCCAACGAAAAGTGTACACGGCATGTTCAGACCTATTTGATTTTTTTGAAAGGTCCGACAATCTTGATTTTTCTTTGAGCAGATGCATATTGGCGAGACCTTTCGCGCCATACAAATTTTGTGACCACTTCATTTATATTTTTTCTACAGGAGCAAAAAACATGCTCTTTTTGACCACTTTTGGAAAATCTTTTTTTTTGTTGAGCGGTTAAAATCTTAGAATGAAGACTTGATACGATTTGGTTTATTTTTAAATGGGAAGTTGTTGCATATGTCAGGACTCATTATATGAGTTTTTGTAAGTAACTGGCAATCAGGTGATTTTTGGTGATTTGTTACCCAGTGGTAAATTGTAAGCGTTGCCTACGAATACATTTTTTAGCACGCTCAACCTTATTGAAAAATTCGTCACACGATAACAAATTTGTGCTCAACTTAAACCCTCATGTGTCTACTATGGAAATGCATTTTCAAAAATCCTAGTGTTTTTATTGCATAGCCGCCAGAAACGTCAAAAGCTGAAAAGGACCGTTTGGTTAAAAAAATGGCATTACCTACGTATACACTTCAGCATGTCGTAGCTTCAATATGTATGTAGATTAGTGAGAGATAACTTAGGAATAGATGGAATATAGCATAACGCTAATATGTGCAAGGGTTTATCATTTTCGGATAATCATTTTAGAAGATATTCAACAAAATGTGTTGCATTCGTAAGTAATTTTTAACAAATTATACGTTACTTACGAATACAAAAATGTCATAGGGAGCTTGATTCCTGCGCTGACATTATTTCAAAGGGCAATATCACGTAGATATTTGTAGAAAATGAGCGTGTGATGGTATGAAAACAAACTTCCTTTTCAAGCATTATAATTTTCATATTTTGGGGGCATTTAGAATAAGAGCACACCGGGTTACACAAATTACGTTTTTTGCCTCATTTTAACATTAAACCGTGTTCTCCTCTTTGTTTAACAAGCGTGATCATCATATTAATGCATACATTTATGTGTATGATTCGAAGGGATCCTTTGGCAATATATTAAAATTAAAATAACGATAGTCAATGCTTTAATAAAAACATTAATGTGACATTTTATCATGGGGACACTCTGTATTCGTAGGTAAAATGTACTCGTAGGTAACAAGAAAAAAGTAAACTTTCGGATATTAAAGCCCATTTGGATGTCACAATCAACCTGATAAGTGTTCACTTTCTAAATCCGACCAGATGCTTTCATCATCTTGAGTTTCGACTGAAAATATGATTTATTTATACACAGTTCCGAATAGTTACAAAATAACGATTTTATCATTGATTTTTTAAATAGGTTAATAAATTGGTTTTTTTAATGTTTAAAAACCACATGCATCTGATGGGCCACTTTAAATTCAAACTATTTGCCTCAAGATGATCGACCCATTCGATCCAAAAGCAATTGCGGTAGTTTAAATTGCATTTTGGTATTTTCGTCTATGAAATTTGTCTGTAAAAACATATATCATGCATGTCTGTGTACTATACGTTGACGTACATTGTATGCTCTATGATTTTTTGTCGAACAGTTGTATATAAACACATTATAAATCGATT
>JBAMJV010003846.1:0-41818 GCA_037951105.1 Echinarachnius parma | reverse complement strand
CAGTTTGACCAAACCTACTATCTATACCGAAACTAACTATCCCTTGAATAAATGTACATGACGTATTCAGTTGTATAACAGGATCTAATACTTCACCCATTCCAAGAATAATGTTGATGCATTAATTGCACATAGACCACTTTACTCTCGTTCTTAAGGTTTTGACACACCCTATTATATGCGCTAATCATTTTAATGTTTTATGCATAGTTATGCTCTTGAAACCTCAGTTATAATAACCATCTATTAAAAATATCCTTTTATATTCTACGTCATTCATATTTCCTGCGCATAATGACACTTGTGGACTAGATATATAGCTTATCCTTGAAGCGGGAAGGTAATAATATCGTATGCATCATCCAATAAAATTTTCGTAAAATCGTCACGCCCGCTGCCCGGATCCATACAGGCTACGCTGGCTGAACCCTCCAACACACACACGCAGGCATCGATCACATGCTCGGTAGATAGAAATAGAATAATCAATAAGAGGAGCGCACGAATGAAATGAGATACTTGTTTCCTCAAAGATCGAAGACGGGTTAGTTATATCGTGAGAACGCGAGAGGTATGGCGGGCGAGAAACCTGAGGGCATCGCGTGAAAGCCGGGTTTTAAGAGAGAAACAAAAGGAGGAAGATGATAACATTAAAAAAAGGGGAGTATAGCGATAGAGGCCAGTATCACTGGTCATGGCAAGTGACAAGATTCAGTGTCCCAGGCTAGTGTCCGGAGTTATTAGTTTGTCCAGCAGGTATATAGCTTTATTATGTTAACCGCAGAGCAATTTATACTCAATATAATAATCCTTTTGCTGACCAATTGGATGGGCTGGTCAGTCTTTTGCAAGTCCTTTATTATGGGGAACTTGAGTTGTCCTGCGAGAACGAGACGATTAAAGGGTAGACAATAATAAATCAGGTGAATCAGCAGTTACTCATTCTCACTGGACATCATATTTGAGATTCCAATTTCATGTGCATAGTCTTTCCGCAGTATTATTATAGTAGGTATAAGTAGTAATAGTACTAGTAGAAGTAGTAGTAGTAGCAAGTAGTAGTAGCAGTAGTAGTAGTAGTAGGTAGTAGTAGTAGTAATAATAGAGTAGTAGTAGTAGTAGTAGTAGTAGTAGTAGTAGTAGTAGTAGTAGTAGTAGTAGTAGTAGTAGTAGTAGTATAGTAGATAGTAGTAGTTGTAGTAGTAGTAGTAGTAGTAGTTAGTAGTAGTAGTAGTAGTAATAATAGTAGTGGAAGTAATATTATTATTATTATTATTATCATTAGTGGTAATACAAATACATAATTAGTCATGGTTTTGTTCGCATTATTTGTATTATTAATTCAAATCGTTTCATAATTATACAAAATTCTCTGTGTACTTATGTCAACTAATTGGTATATCAATATTGTTAACATAATTACACAACCACACCTAAATAACCGAACAGGTCGTTCATAAGTAACCATAGAACTAAACTATATAGAGCCTAGTTTGCTTGCTCTGAAAATTTGGTTCACACTGCCCCATCTTCAACGGTATGGTGGGGCATTTCCACGTTTTACCGTGATGCTGTCTTAGATAATGAGGAAATATAAATGTGTTTAATACGTGTCTTTTCATAATACATATCGGTCCGTACATATCACCATTTACGTATGTGATCATGTGGAATTACCCATCACCCAGGTTCTGAAGTCCTGGACGAGTCCGTGTACGAGCAGGAGGCAAAGTGGTCTTCGTCATCGACGCGACGTACGCCCTTGCACGCGCCCTCGACTGATGAGCTGAGAATCGTGCAACGGAACGGACGTCATCTGCCCCCGATGTCGAGGGTAGATGGGAGTGAAGTACCTCCAATCGTCAGGAACGTCTCATTCCAAAGTATCCATTGCTATTTATTAGTCTCTTAGTCTTAGTTAAAGTGATTTATTAACTTTATATAATTTTCCCCCAAAGTAATGTTTGGAACTCAATCACATACCGATTTCATTGTAAGATTTGTGAGAATGTCAGGGGCGGATCTAGCTTTTTGCTAAGGGGGGGGGGGGAGGGTGACCCAATGACGATCTAGCTTTTTGCTTAGGGGGGGGTTTGACCCAATAACGATGCTGAGCATCGCCCATGAGCGCGAAGCGGCGATTTTGTTGCTATTTTGAACCCCGTAAGTGATTTTGTTTTCTCTTGTTTCACTTTTTTCACTGATACATTTTCACATGGCAGCCCAAGGATGGGGAGGGGGGGTTAAACCCCCTAACCCACCCCCCCCCTGGATCCGCCACTGAATGTCATGAAAAGATACAGTTTACTTAGTGAAAACAGAGAAAAGCAATGTGTGATTTGATCCTGATTTTTTCGCGTTAAGTATCCGAACTGGAATACCTGGGACGATTGAGTATCCGAAATTCAGACTCTTTTGACTACGTTCTCAACATCAATCTCAAAATATATCCATGATCAGGAGACAATTAACAAATCAAAACCAATTGAATTATTCCGTACCCAATTATGTACAGCTTGAGAAAAGAACGGTAGGAACCATCACATCAGCTTACATTGTTTAAACATATGCAAATGGTTCCGGATTGATGATTCAACACGTTATATAGGACTCGGCCATGGTGTCGGATCCTGAAGCCCTGTTTTGTTATTTGGATTAGTCCAAACAACCATTGTGTCTAGACCTGCATTTAAATCAGGACCTCCATCGATAGTAGATATGGCATGAAAGTAACAAAATAATCGTATCTTTAAAAAACATCTCCTTTCTAAAGGGCCGGTCCACATTACGGTAGCGGACGTAGTTGGAACGCAGTGGAGGCTAACGTAGTTGGACGTAGTTGAACGTAGTTGAGGTAGTTGAAGGGGTACCCGGCATCCGTACCGTACGTAGTTGTCCGTGGATGCTAACTTGGTATTAACTCGAGGAGCCGTGGATCTTCCGATTTAATTTTTGAACATGTTCAAAGAGCGGTACGTTTGAGGCATCCGTCAGGGGCGTCGATCCGTTTTTGATTTTGGGGGGGGGCCGAAATTTGAGAAAAAAAATCCAGAGTGACCACTGAGACCGAGCGGGGGAGGGTGTGGGAGGGGGACACACCCCTCCCACAGTAGGGAGCTTTTGTATTTTGGGGCGTGAAATTGTGCGATTTGGTGCACACCTGAGACAGAAATTTTACGTAATATGAAGTATATAATTTGTGGACCAAACATACATTATGACAAGGGAGGTGGACAATCTTCACCACTTTCAAATGGTTGGGGGGACATGATAATTATTCCAATATTGAATTTACGTTCAGCGCGTATGGACCGAATTGACTGAAAGTTATATTTCAGATTATTTTATCTTCTGTGACGGTTGGCTAAGTTTCCGTAACCGAATACGTGTATAGATGAGGGTATTAATTAACTTCGTTTGAGGTGTTCGTTTGAGAAAAAAATTACACTGCCCCAACACATTTCGAAATATGAGTCCGCAACCAAAATGAAACTTGCAATATGAGAAAACTGTATGCGCGCGAAGCGCGCCGCAAAAACGAGATTTACAGTCCTTTTCAACTAGAAAACGGCTATTTTAAGATTAATTATTGATAAATGTGTCTTACCCCTCTTTGGCATTATAGCACTTGATTTTTTTCTTCCTCATTTTCGGAATTATTGGGGGGCGAAATGATATGTTCGCCCCCCCCCCCAATATTTTCATTGGGGGGGGGGGGGGGGGGCGGACCGCCCCCCCTGCCCCCCCAGGATCGACGCCCCTGGCATCCGTGATGAAAACGTACTAAGGCGAAGTCTAATGTAGTCTAACGTAGTCTAACGAAGTCTAACGTAGTCTAACGTACTTCTTAACGTACTCAAACGTATTTTTGGCGTACTCTAACGTACTTTACCCGTGCACAAAACCAGCATCAGTACTCTTGGTCCAGGCGGTGTTTTAGCAAAAAAATATATGACGAGTAATGAGTGAAAATGCAAAGTGATATTTGCTGACTCGTTGCAATCACTGACTTTGTACACAGATGAAAGTTTCCCAGAGAGATTGTCAATTCCTAATGTTTGGAACTTCAATCACATACCGATTTCATTGTAAAGATTTGTTGAGAATGTCAGGGGCGGATCTAGCTTTTTGCTAAGGGGGGGGGGTGGGTTGACCCAATGACGATCTAGCTTTTTGCTAAGGGGGGTTTGACCCAATAACGATGCTGAGCATCGTCCATGAGCCGCGAAGCGGCGATTTTGTTTGCTATTTTGACCCCGTAAGTGATTTTGTTTTCAACTTGTTTTCACTTTTTTCACTGATACATTTTCACTTGGCAGCCCAAGGGAGGGGGGGGGGGGTTAAACCCCTAACCCCCCCCCCCCCCTGGATCCGCCACTGAATGTCATGAAAAGGAATACAGTTTACTTAGTGAAAACAGAGAAAAGCAATGTGTGATTTGATCCTGATTGTTCGCGTTAAGTATCCGAACTTGGAATACCATGGACGATTGAGTATCCGAATTCAGATACTTTTTTGACTACGTTCTCAACATCATCTCAAATATATCCATGATCATGGAGACAATTAACAAATCAAAACCAATTGAAATTATTCCGTTACCATTATGTAACAGCTTGAGAAAAGATACGGTAGGAATCCATCACATCAGCTTACATTGTTTAAACATATTCAAATGGTTCCGGATTGATGATGTCAACACGTTATATAGGGACTGGCCGGTGTCGGATCCTGAAGCCCTGTTTTTTATTTGATTAGTCATACAACCATTTGTGTCTAGCCTGCATTAAAATCAGGACCTCCATCGATAGTAGATATGCATGAAGTTAACAAAATATTCGTATCTTTAAAAACATCTCCTTTCTAAAGGGCCGGTCACATTTACGGTAGTGACGTAGTTGAACGCAGTGGAGGCTAACGTAGTTGGACGTAGTTGAACGTAGTTGAAGTAGTTGAAGGTACCGGCATCCGTACCGTACCGTAGTTGTCCGTGATGCTAACTTGGTATTAACTCGAGGAGCCGTGATCTCGATTTAATTTTTGAAACATGTTCAAAAGAGCGGTACGTTAGAGGCATCCGTCAGGGGCGTCGATCCGTTTTTTGATATTGGGGGGGGGGGCGAAATTTGAAGAAAAAAAATCCAGAGTGACCACTGAGACCGAGCGGGGGAGGGTGTGGGAGGGGGACACCCCCTCCCACAGTAGGAGCTTTGTATTTTGGGGCGTGAAATTGTGCGATTTGGTGCACACCTGAGACAGAAATTTTACGTAATATGAAGTATATAAGGTGGAACCAAACATACAATTATGACAAAGGGAGGTGGACAATCTTCACCACTTTCAAATGTTGGGGGACATGATAATTATTCCAATATGATTTACGTTCAGCGCGTATGGACCGAATTACTGAAAGTTATATTTCAGATTATTTTATCTTCTGTGACGGTGGGCTAAGTTTCCGTAACCGAATACGTGTATAGATGAGGGTTTTAATTAACTTCGTTTGAGGTGTTCGTTTGAGAAAAATTACACTGCCCAACACATTTCGAAATATGAGTTCCCGCAACAAAAATGAAACTTGCAAGTATGAGAAACTGTATGCGCGCGAAGCGCGCCGCAAAAACGAGATTTACAGTCCTTTTCAAACTAGAAAACGGCTATTTTTAAGATTAATGATTGATAAATGTGTCTTACCCCTCTTTGGCATTATAGCACTTGATTTTTTTTCTTCCTCATTTTCGGAATTATTGGGGGGCGAATGATATGTTCGCCCCCCCAATATTTCATTGGGGGGTGGGGGGGGGGGGGGCGACCGCCCCCCCTGCCCTCCCCCCCCCCCCCCACCCCAGGATCGGACGACCCCTGGCATCCTGTGATGAAAACGTACTAAGGCGAAGTCTAATGTAGTCTAACGTAGTCTAACGAAGTCTAACGGAGTCTAACGTACTTCTTAACGTACTCAAACGTATTTTGGCGTACTCTAACGTACTTTACCGTGCACAAACCAGCATCAGTACTCTTGGTCCAGGCGTGTTTTAGCAAAAAATATATACGAGTAATGAGTGAAAATGCAAAGTGATATTTGCTGACTCGTTGCAATCACTGACTTTGTACACAGATGAAAGTTTCCCAGAGAGATTGTCAATTCCTAACTCTTCGGAAGAGCCGAAACCTCCCAAATGCTTGTTTGGTAATACGAATACAACTATATTATGTGGGAACCACTAGTCTCAAGAGTTCTATAAGTACGTTTTGTGACGTTGACAATCGTTACTAAATCCATGGCCACACACGTGTGTATAATAAACAATATTTTTAAAGATGTACTTGCCATAAGCATGATGAGATAGTACCTTTATGATTAACATGCATCATGTTGTTTGACGATGTGCTCGACAATACCTTCTCTAGAACTCATGGTACTCTAGGTCATCAAACTTGGGTACATCCACCTCATGGGTTATAATGATAACGTATGGCTTTATAACACCCCCCCCCCCCCCCCCCCCCCCTCTCCCAATATGTTACTCATGTTTCGTATCGACGGAAAAAATAAAACGCAGCAAAAGAAACAAAGATGATTATAGAAATGTGCATGATGTTGGTGTAACCGATTCCTTGCGGATGATACGTGGTTTAACGACCGTACAATCAGATTGATTACCAGACTATTGCTTTTATTCAGAAATAGCGTATCGGCTTTGGCGCAGGTGTGGAAGCGAAAGGGGTGGCGGGTGGCGGGAGTGGTGTGTACTCATACCTATGTGAAACTTGCACCCACTCACAACACACCACCCCCCCCCCCCCCCCCCCCCCCCCCCAAAGAAGAAAAAAAATCTTCTTTCCGTTGGGATAAAACTGATGGTTCGGGTGTCGCTTTTGTACAAGCTAGATCGAAATCTAAAGGCTGAAATAAACCAGAGAGGCATCAAACACGTCAGTCCGAATGTCAAAGCAACTTGTGATTGTTATATTATAGCGGTTGAATTGTCTCCTATTTGTATAACAATTGTTTTATAAAGTGGACTTATTTATTTTAATTTGTTAGTTAATGGTTGCATGCTTCTAAGGATGTTCTACTTCATACGAACCGCTGCCATCGGTTATATCAATGGCTGAGCAGATTTTCTTCGGACTGGCTTAACTCGACGCAGATGGGGTAGTAACAATGTGGTCTGGTAGACAGACTGAGCCGCATCGGCTTTGCTGGTAGTCTGACATGGTCTGACAGTCACCCTTTTACAATTCCATATATTTATTAATTCACTTCTTATTTCCACGTGGTAAAAAGGGTGGCCCCTGATCAGCTAACTGCTGATTTCAACAAGTGTGTTGACTTCTGGATAGTACCCAAATTACGCATTATTCAATCACACATCATGAGAAAATTAAACTCAATCCACAGGAAGTGGAATTTATCTTAATAACGGTAATAAACAAAGTAAATATATTATATTGCAACAAGAGATTTTATTAACTAATGTACGTCGCAGTATAACGAACGTTCAATAGTAAACCGGTAAGGAAGCAAGGTTCCGGGCCCGGGTCCTTAGTATATACATGATGTCCCGAGTTCGAATCCAAGGTATCGCGATTTTCCTTCAGCAAGAAAATGTATCCACATTTGCTGCTCTCGACCCAGGTTTATAAATGGGTACCCGGAAGGATGGAAAGGAGTTACTTAGCACTGTGTGCACCTGCGAGGTTGCCTAGCTGGAATGCTCCCCAGTGAGTGGAAAATGTGCACTTTGTGTGCTGGATTGAGTGCAGTATGTATCCGATGACCGGGGTAATAATAGTGATGCGCCGCGAGCGTCGACAGACGGAACGTGCGCTATACAGACTGTCCCAGAAAAAACGAAACCGGGTTTCATGGCAGAAATGTTATGTTATAATGAATAATTTCCTTGATGATGTCTGAAAAGCCCTGTGTCTCTTCTTTCATTTGATATACAACTTATGGCACATAGTTCACGCATGACTGAATTAGAACGATGGAAAGTGGTGTTACCAAGATTCTATTTGCACGCAGAAATTGCAAGTTTGGGTGAGGTTTTGGGGTGAGTTTTAAGGGTAGTAAACGTACTTATTTTGAAAAAGGACAAATACCGCATACAAATTCATTTTATCTTTTATATGACACCTCATGATTAAAAATAAATGATTTATGCCAGAAAACGAGTACAATGAAAACATGCTTGATTCCAGCCCAAATGAGTAACTTTCCTGATCTAGCCTGTTTCTTATGTTTTCCCTGATCCCCATGTTTGTGTAAATTCACTCATGCATCAAAGTCCATTGTCAGCTGCTAATTCAGGAAAGCTGAGCGACTTCTTACTCAACTTTCCCTCATTTGGGCAGAAATCAGTCATGTTTTCATTGTACTCGTTCTCTGGCATAAATCATTTATTTGTTTAGCATGAGGTGTCATGTAAAAGATAAAAATATGAACTTTTATGTGGAGTCTGTCCTTTTTAAAAATAAGTACGTTTACAACCCTTAAAACTCACCCAAACTTAAAATGTATGCGTGCAAATGGAATATTGGTAACACCCCTTTCCATTGTTCTAATTCAGTCATGCTTGAATTATGTGCCATAAATTGTCCATCAAATGAAAGAAGAGGCACAGAGCTTTCCAGACATATATATATCATCAAGGAAATTATTCATTATGACAGAAAATTTCGGCCATGAAACCCGGTTTCGTTTTATCTGGGACAGTCTGTATAAGTAGCCACCATTATTATTATTATTATTATACGGCAATCCAATTTTGTAATTGTGCATGAATTAATTTACTCCTGCAATATCTTGTTGTTTTCATTTCAATCTAGGTAGCAGCGGCCAAGTGCGATTCAACAAAGATGGCGACCGTCCGGGGAGTTACGACCTCTACCAGTACCAGAAGGTCGAGTCGCAGTACAAGTACGTGCCCATCGGGTCCTGGATAAGCGGCCTTCTGGCCCTCAACGCTACAGACCTCAAGTGGGGTCAGAAGGCCGGCAGAAATAAGATCCCGACGTCGGTGTGTTCCCTACCCTGCGAGCACGGCTACATCCGCAAGAAGCGAGATGGCGACGAATGCTGCTGGGTCTGCACCAAGTGCGAGTTCCAGCAGTACCGGATGAACGAGTCCACCTGCACCAACTGCTCCTTGGGGACGCGGCCCAACGCCAACCGTACAGGCTGCGATGCCATCGACGTCGAGTACCTCCACTGGTCGTCGCCGTGGGCCATCGTCCCCGTTATCCTATCCGTCTGCGGCATCATCAGCACCGTCTTCGTTATCGCGGTGTTCGTCTCGTCGAACGACACGCCGATCATCCGCGCATCGGGCCGCGAGCTCTGCTACGTCCTCCTAATCGGGATCCTGCTGACGTTCATCTCGCCGTTCACTATCATCGCGCAGCCGTCGCCGTTCATGTGCGGCCTCCGACGCATCCTCCTCGGCCTCTCCGTCGTCACCTCGTACTCGGCGCTCTTCACCAAGACTAACCGCGTCTACAGGATATTCAACAGCGGCAAGCGGTCTGTCAAGCGACCACGCTACACCAGCCCGAGATCGCAGCTCGTAATATGCTCGCTACTGGTCTCGGTGCAGGTCATAGGCGTGGTCGTGTGGCTGTCGCTGGTGCCGCCAAAGACTGTGAAGCACTACCCTTCCAGAGAGAAGGTCATTCTAGACTGCAGCGTGTCAGACTTTGCAACATCGCTCTCGTTAGCATATGCAATGCTCCTTGTAGGGTTATGTACTCTATATGCCTTTATGACTCGAAAGATGCCCGAGAATTTTAATGAAGCCAAATTCATCGCTTTTACTATGTACACAACATGCATCATGTGGTCAGCCTTTATCCCGATTTACCTTGGGACATCTGCAACAGATTATAAGGTTAGACGAAGGCCGAAACATAAATATGTCTTTAGTCATATTTATACAGTCATGAAGGCAAAAAAAAAAACAAAAAAAAAACAAATAGCAAGAGACCCTTCAGAATTCAATACAGTCTATTCCAAAACAATATTAAAGTTAATGATACAAATCAATGTCATTAAATTGATCAAACAATTTGAATAATGCTTTTAATAAAAAAAAATGATTTGTTATTATTTTTTATTATTCAGCTGTCTTTTTTCTTAAATAAAAAGGTTAACCGGGACCATGGATGGGGTTCTGTTCTGTAGACATTTAATACAAAAAAAATATATAGTATGAACAAACGTGCACAATATAATACAGAAGTAAACAAAATACAATATACAATGTCTAATTTTATTCATATTAAACAAACGTTATTTATAGAAAACATAAGAATCAATAACGGGCTTAAGATTTCGATCCTTGCAGAATCTTTATCAGAGACACAATGACATGATATTAATTTTAATGTTGGTGATTCAGCCAATCTTAAGATTTTTCTTTGATTATGGTCGACGGCCTAGGCAATTTATCGGCTGGCATTTTGATTACACAGGCATTACAAAACAGAAAGACTCATACAAGAATAGCAGTCTTTTTCTTAATCAATATTTTGAATAATTGGAATACTAATATAACTCAAAATGCTGAGTAGCTAGCTTTTGTAATTGTAAGACAAATTACACAATCTAAAATTACATATCAACCATGCAGTGTTCATAATTACCCATGAGAATATGTACACAGTCGGATAAATATTCGAGTTTGTTTTGTTTTTTCATAAAAAAATTAAAGTGGATTGATTACCACTTGGAATAGAGCTCTGCATTTAGTTTGCAAATATAAGTCATATTATGCACTTCAAACTTTCCACCTTTTTTTTGTACAGATCCAACAAATGCTACTGTGCCTGTCTATTCTAATCAGCGCGGCCGTAACTCTGGCGTGCATCTTCGCGCCCAAGGTCTACATCGTGGTGCTGGCGCCACACAAGAACAAGAAGCCGACGGGGACGATGGTGGTCAACAGTCGACTAAGATCGACGTGCGGCTCAACGGAGACGTGTCGACCGCCGGCCAACGGGGAGATGAAGCCGGGATCAAGGCCCGCGATGACGCACTCGCACTCGGGCCCGACGTCGAACGCAACGTCATCAGGTATAGGTAAATATCGTTGGTATTAATACAGTCATACTTGTTTGCGAGTATGTCAGAACGCTGTCGACCTGTTCCTCGTATCGGGATTATCAGAAAACCGACTGAATTATTTAATTAAACGGACATGTCTAAAGGTATCTGACAAAAAGAAAACCGAAGAAATGTGATGATTATGCTTGCAGAATATGACAAAATGTTAGTTGACTAAACACTGAACTGTAATACCGCGTACTTTTGTGATTTTTCATCTAGAGGATTTGTAAAGTTAATTCAGTGATAATTATTTCTTAGCTGTCCCCTCTGATTTCTTCCTCGTTATTATCTCTTTCTCTCTTAACCTGTCTATCTGTATCTCTTTCTGGTCTATCTTGTACATTATAAAGTACATCGATAAATACAAATGTTCTATATGTTTCTGTTTTCAGAGTACGATTTCAAGCCGACTAGCTCAGATGACGAGCGAGCGCATCTCAATAGACCGGAAGCCACCACAGATGTCTGATGATACATGTTACAACATGCATCACGTGACTATTTGCATCTTTCCAGCGCGTAAATTCGTCATGCATCACATGACTAGTTTATTCGTCCACCTGGGTGATTCGCCGAACATCAACGTGACTTATTAACCATAACGTTAATTTGTCATGAATTACGGAACAGCATATTAACAGCAGTGCATGATCATCACATGACTAGAATGGACTGATGGACATGCAACGACGTGTGACCTGAATCGAAAATAAACTATCTGACTAGATTCGCTATCTTTGCTAGACTACCCTTGTGTACTGACGTCATCATGTATCGCGTGATTTGATCGTACTTTGATCACGTGGCCAGATACGGCATGCATCATGTGACTAGCATCTTCATGCAGCATGTGACCTGATCTTTCATGCACCATGTGATCAAATTAATAAACCACGTGAACAGAATAGTCATTTAACATCTGACCTGATCTTAATTTCGAATCATCATGTGATCAAATTAGCGTACCGTTGGCTGCATGGCCAGAATCGTCATGGATCATGTGATGATGTAGTCGTGCAATAGGGAATGGATTTATCAGTGATCACCTGACCAGGTTCACGTGATTAGCTTTTGACAAGCGCCATGTGATTGCGACATTCACCCCGGAGTGTACTTTGCAAACAGACGTTCCGTGCGGGATACACCGGGATGAAGGCTGACGACGTGATGAAACTGTAAAGGGAGATTGCTCATGCGTTGACGTGAGACTATCATCATATCAGAGTGATAATTATTTATTATATATAGACACTGCAAGTGAAAAAACTACTGTTTAGACTGGAGATGAAATGGTAACTTTTTAGCTGGAAAAAACAATGACGTCGCACAACGTATGGAAACGATTTGGTTTGACTGAGTATGTGGATACTGCGCCAGATTGTACATCCCCCATCGCTGATTGTTATGCTTCCGCTTTGGCCAGAATATCTCCAAGTGACGAATCACTTCATGTTTTATAAGCATGACATTAAATAGGCACAAACAAACACGTTAAAACAACTGTTAATCAATATCAAAGTTATAGGGGAATTGTTTTATAAAACGCCTTCGCGAAGGAGTACATAATATAACGAAGTTACCTTTAATCAGCGTGTTTCACCGCAACATCACAATTTATCAGTGATGTCAAAACAAAAAAATTGTCGATAGTGATTTGCGCTTCTAGTAAATTGATATCGATATATCGTTTGTCATTTGGGCAGTTCCATTCGTTTATAAAAAAAACAGCCTATACATTTGTGACAAGAAAATCGCTGATACATCGGATCCTTCGAATCGTCAGGATATATAACAAAACAACTTATCCATCCTGATTGGAATTTTACTCATTTGCTTTATCATCATACAAATCAGGTCCTTTAGCTTGGACGAAAAGTTTTGGATCTCGACCCCTGTTTTTGTTTCTGTCAATACATCTCTTCAAATAAATGATATCAATCTTCTGCATTTTCAAAACACATGAATCCACCAAGAGTCGAGGTCATCTAAAGGCGATGGAATCGGTGAATTGAGTGCGAACGTTTACTCCAGCTAATCATCATCCACACCATGAATGCTCCCTCGGGAGTGGAAAATATTACAAAAACACTGTATACCATATAGGTCAGGCCCTTGTGGTATAGACTAAAGTGTGCGGCCTGATACCAAGTGCAGTGGAATCCTCCATACTCACTATGCGTATAGGAATCTCAGACATTCGCACAATATTTAGCGTCTCAACATGACCATCTGTGTTGTGTGTCGACGTATCATAATTATGCCAAACAAAAAAATAATAGGATACTAGTATCATATCATATCATAATCATCTTACTAGCATTTCATTGATCATCTGTTCAATAATAAAGTTGTACATAATAATTGCGGTGACAATGCAATACGACGCTCGACGCGAATTGGCATTGCGTCTGATTGAACATCACATCGTCAATAACATAATAGTCAAAATTGTGTATGGGGAACAGGAAAAGTGGCCAGTGTGTACAGGTCACCTCTATGGACAGGTAACACAACATTGTTCATCGCTGCAGGGGATACTGTTTGGTGGCCACTAAAGACAGGCTGCTACTGAGACAGGTTGACTGCAGCTGGAATGTTAATTTATGATTTAAAGGGGCTGAATTGTCGCAAGAGAGGGCGCTTCACATAGATATCATAGGGAGTCGCCATATTGGATAGCACGCCGCGCGCTCTGTAGCTTACACACGTGCGTGCCGCGCTTACCCACTAGTTCGCCTGGTTCCGAAGACAGCATGTCACTGCCCTGTGTGCATTTGTCCGCATTTAACGTCGCAGTAACTTTAATGTTAAATGTTTTCACCAGATAAATGATTCAAACAACATTCGAGTGGATTAGAATATTCATAAATAATATGTTCTTTAAAAGCGTGTTAATTTGATTTGTTTAGACGCGCAGTTGAACCCCCTGAGTGTCAATACCGAATATTGTCAAAATACTAGTTGTTGATTTGTTCCTGAATGTAGACAATGGCCCGTATTCACAAAGGAGGTTTGTACAGTCCATGGTCTAAACCCCGGTTTACATATATGGAATGCCATTGTAAACTGATGGAGAGAGAATGTAAATTCCTTACTTGTTTAACAATGTTGATGGTACACATTCTCTCTCCATCAGTTTACAATTGGCATTCCATAGATGTAAACCGGGGTTTAGACCATGGACTGTACAAACCTCCTTTGTGAATACGGGCCATTGAGTCTAACCGAACTTGTATTCATTGTGGATCAATGGAGGTTAATCTTGTGTAAATAAGTGGGTCAAATGAATTGTTGCAACTCAACATGACGATTTCAAATGTATTTCGTTTCTTAAATGCTTGTCATGTCATTTTACGATCAGAGTCCACAAGATCAAATCTGAACATGTTCGTTAGCTGTATGCAGAGGTCATATATATAAATCGTACAATGTGTTGAGAGTGTTAACCCGTATTATGTCACTGTTAAAGGTGCACCTGTAAAGTGTCTAACTCCACACAAATTTATTTGAGCTTCCACATTTCTCTTATACCGTGTTGTTTGGCTTATGGTAAGAGAAGAATACAATTGGGTTATATTTGTTCAAATTCCCTTTAGTATGACGATATCTATCATTGATTATTATTCAGCTCAAGAGCGTTTATGAACGGTCATAAACGTTATAAACGTCATACTGTAATTAGTTGTAAAAGCTGACGCATATTTAAGCCTTTTTAACCAGGAAAGCAGTGTTCTCTTTCAATGAAACTTTCGCACATCATTTGGACATATCTTACAATGATTTTGCTATATGACTGAAGTCTCAAATGTAATTTTGGGCAATATCTGACACTTAACAGGGGCACCTTTATTATGCTGCAAATGGATATCAAGCTATTACTATAAGCTTGACACTTTTGGGGTATCAAGGGAAATTGGATCAGTAGTTTTGAATGATTGGTTTATACAATATCTCTTTGAGTAAATACGAGATGATTATTTTAAAGTTATGTTTGCATTTCCTAAAGTAAAAACATATTATGAGCGTGATTGTGTGTGTGTATGTGTGTTAACGATGTGAATGTTGTTTTTTTTTTTTTTTTTTGTATTCATATGGATGTCAATGTGTGTATGCGTGTATGTGTAGGTGTTTTGGAGAAAATGTGATCTTCAATTCGTGTTCGATGGGTGTAGATGTGTTCGTGCATATTCGTATGTGATGAATGTTCGATAGTTTATACGTGTAAAAAAGAGTTATACTGTGCGTGTGTTATTTGTTGGTGTCAAAGTACCTGAGTCTGTACGTATGTGTGAATGTATGAGTGTGTGTGTTTGCGTGCGCGATTATTTGTTGGTATAAGTTCCGGAGTATGTACGTGTGTGTGTATGTGTGAGTGTGCGTGTGCGTGTGTGCTTATGTGTTGGTGTAAGTACCTGCGTCTGCATGTTTATGTGATTGTGTGCGTGCGCGCTTATTTGTTGGTATACCTGAGTATGTAGCAAGGGCGTCGATTTCTTCTCGCCATTGGGTTTGGATGATACCTCATTTTGACAATTTTTGTCGAGGGAGCACAGCGACAACCCAGCAGCGTGCCTGGGTTTTTATGACTGAGGGGGAGGGGGGGGGGGGGGGGGGGGGGTTATTTAGCTGTTTAGAAATTGGAAGATTGCAAGCATCGTGTTATGAGGAGGGCTTTGTCCAAGTATGGATGGACTTAAGCCTCATAGATACATAGATTGCAAGCATCCTTATGGAACCCTGACTAGAATCAGTCAAGGGATACCCACGAAGCTTATTGGGGGTCCAGAGGGGCGGAGCCCCCGGAAGCTTTAGGATTTGTAATATCCAGAAATAAAGATGTTGTCTATATGTAAATAGGAAATACAGTAAACTATTTGTTAGTTAGTTATATGTGGGCATAGAGGGAAGTCCTGAATAAAACTATTCAATGAGTACAGGGCCGTGACTGGGTCAAATAACCTTAATGGGGGTTCCAGGGGCGCAGCCCCCGGAATATTTTGGATTTGGGCAGTTTAGCACTATCAAAATGTGGTTTAAAGAAGATTATAGTATCAACTTTCACATTATGAATGAGAGGGGGCAATGCTCCTTTATTTTAATGTTATTATATATTTTTGAACCCCAAATATTGGGGGGATAATAATACAGGCCACCCCCCCCCCCCACACCTGAAATAATGGGGGGATATATCCCCCCATCCCCACCCCCCCCCCCCCCCCCCGTGATCGACGCAGGCTGTCGAGTGTGCGTGTGCGTGTGTGCTTATGTGTTGGTGTACCTGCGTTTGTACGTTTGGCAGAGTGTGTGCGTGTGCCATGGGCGTCGATACTTACGTAATACCCATTCATCAGGGGGGGATGGATGAATGAATCATCCCCCCCTGATCAATGGGTATCAATGACAGATCGACGCCCGTGGCGTGTGCGCTTATTTGTTGGTGTAAGTATATGAGTATGTACGTATGTGTGTATGATGGTGTGTATGTGTGTGTACAAGTGCGTGTTTGTTGGCTTAGTAATTGATATGTACTTTTAAGGCCTTTGTGTGTTTTTTCAAAATTAATTCTGACTGTGTGTGCGTGTATTTCCATTGCAGGTGTATATACAAGTAGCATAGTGGGAATTAATGTTCGTTGTGTATGATTAATATGTGAAATTTGTGTGCATATGTACCTCGCTGGTGGGTAACATGAGTGCGTGTGTTCAATATGTTTCCATGTTGCCATGGTTGCCATAACACCATTTGATTGAGTGTGTATGTGTTTATTATGGTTCATGCAGTTGTGATATGTATATGTGATATGTGGTATATGTACATATTTGTGGTAAAATAGTACATTTTACGCATGCATGTGTGCATGATACGAGTACTTGTGTGAAAGAATAATGACTGTTCGTGTGTACTTCTATTTGGATGACTGTATAGGTATAGATTGTCTTTCCTGATTGGAAAGTGAAATAGCGCCCTCTCATTCATTGCCATTAAAGCTCCACAGACAAGAAAACTGCCTCAAAATTGTGTTTGACTGTATCTAAGGTAGATTTTCATGAAGATTACTAATAAAAAACATATTTTCCTCGTGGGAAAACCCAGTAAAATTTTAAAAAATCAACTTGTAAATTCACTTTAGTAACCCCCGTAAAAAATTGAGTCCGGGCGAAGAAAAATGACGTCATCTCTGTGACGTCACAAAGTGACAATCGCAGTTTAGCTCGGTCATAGACGTACACGCTGAGTGCAATACTCACGTTGACAGAGAGATATTATTTTGATTGTTTTCAATATTTGCAAACATTTGTTGAAGTTTATATCATGGACGATCTACACTCATATGTGTTGCTGCATCCTGCTACAATTCATTTCTTAGGCATTTTCAGTTAAGCCTCAATTTCCAAGCAAAAACGAGCTTGTTTTACTAGCAAGTCAAAGGCTCTGCATGTAAGCCATGCAGATTCGTACTTTGTACTCCATGTTGCGGTCTTTTTGCGATGTCATGACCCGGGTGGCACGTGCGCACATTCGCGCTCCGCTATAAATAACTGTTTTAGGAGCATGGAACGCCGATGCGAAAAAAAGCAAAAAAGTTACATGAAATTTACCTTTTTTCCCCAACTTAAGGATTTCTTTGAAAAAAAGAGTGTGGTATATCAATATAGGCACATATTTAAAGCTATTTACCTGAATCAAAGCCGGGATTTCACTATACCTTTAATTCGGGTATGCGTGTTCGTGTGCGTGTAACATTCAATACTAAATAATTATGTTACATGTGCGTTCCATTACAAACTGACAATGTAAAATGGGGGTGTGCGCGTGCGTACGTGTGTGTGTGTGTGTGTGTGTGTGTGTGTGTGTGTATGTTTGTATATGACGTGCGTATGTGCGTTTATATGTGTGTATGTGTTTGGTGTGAGTGCGTGTGGGTGTGTATGTGTTTGGTGTGAGTGTGTGTGCGTGTTTGTTTTTGTGTTTTTTTCAAAGATATGTTGATGTTATACTAATTGTGCATTATATGAATGTTTTGTTGTTGAAATTAGTATGCACTGTATGTGTGAGCATGACCACGTATGTTACTCGATTTACCTGTGTGAATATGAATGTGTATAGGTGTACATGGTTGAATGTGTAGGCGTATGTGTGTGTAAGTGTCTGTATATGATATGGATGGATTTCGTGCGAGTAGTGTTATGGAGTGGGCATACGAGACTTGCGACGACCTGCAACAGCTTGCGATTGGTCACGTGCACATATGAAAGGCGGATTTTGCCAAAGTCTGCAATACATCACCGCCCTGTACAAATATTCCGCAATTCAAGGATGAGCGTTAATATCTCTCTGCTCTTATATTGATATGGTCATGTTGCAACAATTATGGAATACTATTACTACTTCTACTACTCCTAATAATACTAATAATTATAATAGTAATATTGATAATTATAACAATAATATTATTTAATAATAATTAATAATAATTTATAAGGCGTCGGACCCGCATTGTACACATCCTCTACTTCCCGAGTAGCATGCTAGCGGTGGGCTACCATATTGGTGCACCAAGCTTATATGAAATTAGCCTGAGTATGGAGCCATATCAAAGACAAATGTTGCAAAATGTAAACATAGTACGTGGTGCAAGCTTTTGGCTTTTAGCTCATACAAAGACCCCCCAATGGGCCAAATATAAATCACCGCGGTAAACAAGGTAGACAAACAACAACAACAATAACAACTGTGTGACATGAAGGAGAATCTTGTGCCCAAGAGCGCAGGCGCCGAGAACACCCCCACCCCCCCCCCCCCCCCCCCCCCCCCCCCTGCGTTGTCATGTGGATGCCGATCCCAATCATGACAATATAAACCTGTTGGTTGAATACCTCCCTTTCAATGGTGAGGGTGTGTATTGAGAATAAATAATTTTTGATGAAAAGGAGAAATATCTAGAGGCTTGCCTGGAGTATTCAGGATAAATAATTGTCTACCAAACAATGCACCGTTGCCATGGATATAATTTCAATAGGTCACCGCAATTACCGCATGCGATGAGACTTGCCTGAAGTATTCAGGATTAAGTATTGTCTACCAAACCATGAGTGTTTGGCATTGATACAATTTCAATAGGACAATAGGGTAAGCTGCAGCCACCGCAATCACCACAATCACCGCACGCTCTCTCTCCCTTCTATTGTTTTGGTCGCAACGGATTTTGAACCGATATTTTGATGTTCGAAAACCTTGCAAGAGACTTGCGATGGGAACCTGCCGTCGCAAGAGATCACACGGCGCATGCGTTTCACGTGCCAGTCGTGCTATTGTTTGATCAACAACCCAAAACCGGGCTTATAATGCTTATTAAGCACGATAAATCACATGTAAGATTTATTTTAGCCGAAATGTAATACACAAAACCTATTTATGGCTATAATTGGGAATTAGACCGAATATATTGCAATATTTGCATTATGTTGTAACGTCCAGTTATTTCGAACATAATCGGCCCTTCATAAGTTCTATTGTCTTGTTGCAGGCTGTTGCAGGTCGTCGCAAGTGTCGTGTGACCACTCCATAAGGGGTGTTACATTGGTTGATTTACTTGCATAGTATAGGTGTAACTTATGAACTGTACGTAAATATGTTTGTATGGGATTCAGTTTGAGTGTTTTAGTACAAGTATATTCACTTCATAATGGTAGAGGATTTACTCAGTTGGGTTAATGTGTGTGTGCGTTTGTCTGTAAGGCGCGTGAATGTAAATGTTCGTAAAGGTGGACTTTTGCTTTCTAGGTTGGTGTGAATAGATGTCTCTACCTGTGTCAGTAGATTTACTTGTGTAAATGTATAGGTTGTTATATGGGTCATTTACGTTTATGATGAACTAGTATGTATTTGTATCAAGTGTTTGTATGGGTGGATTTCGGTTGTGAGTGCTGGCGTGAATATGTACTAGTGTATTGTGGGTGCGTACAGGTGTAAATGGTCTAAACGGAAGGCAATATGAGTGCGTAAATGCCAATGGTGAACTTTAGCCGTATGTGTGTCTAAAAGTGTTTGTATGCGTGGACTTCGGTAGTTTATGTTGATATGCATAGAGGGATAGATGTACATCAACATATGTTATTGGAATTACTTGTGTATGTTGTGTGCGAATATAACCTTGTATATTGGTGTTTTTAAGGCTGGAATTCGTAGTGTGTTGGTATGACGGAGCTCGCATCATGTACTTGCGTTAACGTGTGTTCGTATTATCATGTGTACATGATGAACTGTATGTAACAGTGTTTGTTCGGGAAAGTGTTTGTATGTGTGGACTTTGGTTGTTTGTGTTTAAGTGAATAAACGACTGTCCTTGTGTCAGTGATTTTACGTGTGTAGTTGGGTGTATGTGTGCGTATTTTATGTGTACCAGTACATACGTATCCATATTTTGGTTGTGTGTGTTGGTGTATTACGTATTAGTTGATCTACATGTGTAAATGGTAAATGTATGTGGACGAGTGTAGATGTAAATTGTGAATGTTATGCCTATATCATATGGTTTGTGTATAAGTGTTTATATAGGCGTACTTCCTCTGTGTGTGTTGCCATGAATAGATGACTCTATTTGCATGACTTGTGCAAGTGGATTTACTTGCGTATACGTGTGTGGGTGTAAGTGTTAGTCTAAATCATATGCTCAGTAGCTTAAATGTGTGTATATGTATTTATTTGGATTAACTCCGAGTATGTGTGTAATTGACATGAGTAGATGACTGTACTTGTGTTAGTGGATTACTTGTGTAAATGGGTGTGGATATGAGGGTACAGTGTGAATGATAATATGTTCAAGTGTGTGTATACGTATGTGTATGGTTGTATTGTGCTTGCGTGTGGGCTTTTGCAAAAATGACTGTACCGATTGAGTGGATTACTAGTGTAAATGTGTGTGCGTATATAGAAATAGTAAACAGTCGGTCTGCAAGTGTATAAACGTACAAGTATGGGTGGATTTTGGTCATGTGTTTTGGCTTATTATGGACCTTGCGTTAGATCACATCTACGCGTGTCAATTTGTGTGCGCACTAGTAAATGGTAAATTGTAGGCCTATGTGTGTATACGTGCGTGTATGCGAGGACTTCGGTTTTGTGTTTAGACATGAGTATTATGTACTTCATAATGTTAGTGGAAATCAATACAATGGTTTAGGTGTAACTTATGACAACTATTGGCCAGTGTATGTCTGTACTTGATGGAACAAATGTAAATAATGTAAAAGTGTACATCTGCAAGTTTTGCATGGGTTCACGACCGTTGTGTGTATTGGCGTGAATAGATGACTGTACGTTGTGTCAGTGAATATTCGTATGTGTGTGTATCTATAGGTGTGAATTTTGTAATGAATGCAGGAATGTGTGTATTTGCATGGGTTAAGTTCGGTTGTGTGTGTTGGTGAATATACCTGTGTAAATGTGCGCGTGTATATATGTGTACAAGGTACACTGTACACCTGTGTGTGCAAGTGTTTGTATTGGTTATGTGCACGTGTTGGTTTGGATGGTATGTACATTTTCGTGGATTTACTTTATATGTGATTGTGTTTACGTATATTGATGATTGTTTTAGCCTATGGTGTAAAACGTTTGTATGGATGATTCGGCGTTAACTTTATGTGGTTTAACTGCGGTTTAACATTGTGTAATGTTTGTATTTAACTTTAAGGTGTAAATGGTGAAATATATGCGCGTGTTTGTATGAGACGGATGAACTTCGGTTGTATGTGTTGGTATGAGTAGATTGCGGTATTTTCAGTGCATATACTTTTATAATGTGTGTGCGTATGCTTTTGAATTATAGGCTTATGAATTGTGTTTATTTCGTGTGTGTAGGTATTATTCGGCTGTGTGTGTGTGTTCGCGTAAATAGCTCTGAGTGGATTTATCTGGGTAACTTATGTGCGTTTATTATGCGTACATAGTGCAATGGATTATTTATAGGCTTATAAATGTGTATATAAGTGTTTGTATGGGTGAACTTCGGCTGTATGTGGTAATAATAACAATATTATTATAACATTCAAAGAGCGCCATGTATAAGAACCCTTTTCAGAGGCCTTGCTCATCAGGTACAGTTCAAACCCGCACAGTTATCTTACGCATTCTCTCAACTCACAGGGAAGCATATAGCCCGAGCTGCTCAGGGTGCTCTAGGCTGATTAAACACCCGATCAAGGGATTGTACATGTGTTATGATTATGTGCATGATGCGTAGTTTTATTATGTATGCGTATGTGCTATAATTGGCACGAATGTATGTGCGTACGTGTTTTATTGTGAATATGATACGTGTGTTCATGTGTGCATAATTATGTATAAGGGGTGTATTTAACATTGTGTGTGCGTATAGGTGCATGGTTATTAATGTGTGGGTAAGTGTATGTGTGTGCGTGAGTGAGTGTGTGTACGTGTTCGTAATTAATAAGTGTGTGTGTGTATGTGGTTCTATGTGTGGTATGTGTGCGTGTACGTGTGTGTACGTTGCGTGTGGGTGTGCGTGTGTGTGTGTGTGTGTATGTAGGTCAGTGTGATTATATTGAATGATAATAGTTATCATGTTTGTTCTGATTTCGTATATTATGTTGTCGTTCTTGTATCAGCATGATGATTGTGATGTGATTTTGAGCGTAGGCGTGGGTTTTCTGCTCTATCATGTTAAATGTGTCATTTTCATTATGCACATGATGTGTCTAAATTCTTTGTATGTCTAATAGTTGCGTGTGCGTGCATAATGGCGATTAAGTGGTTTGATTTGTATGTCCAAACGTCTATATGCTTGTATGGTACTATGTATAGCTAATCTGTGCGTAAGTATGTATACGTACGAATGTGTTAGGAGTGTATGCAACCGAGCATGTGTGTACCACTTTACTTATTTAGGCCTGTGTGTGGATGTAGGTTTTGTTTATTTACGTTTGTGTGTGCGCGCGCTGGTGATTGATTATGCATAGACGTACATGTATGTGTCCAACTTTTATACGAATCTGTATGTTTGTCTTACATGCAAATTATATGATTTGGGACTTCACACTAATGGAGTGGGCACACGAGACTTGCGACGACCTGCAACAGCCTGCAACAAGACAATAGAACTTATGAAGGGCCGATCATGTTCGAAATAACTAGACGTTACATCAGAATGCAAATATCGCAATAAATTCGGTATTATTCCCATTATAGCCATAAATAGGTTGTATGTATTGCATTTAGGCTAAAGTAAACCTAACATGTTATTTACCGTGCTTAATAAGCATCATAAGCCTGGTTTTGGGTTGTCGATCGAACAATAGCACGACTGGTCACGAGGAACGCATGCGCCGTGTGTTCTCTTGCGACGGCAGGTTCCCGTCGCAAGTCTTGTCGCAAGGTTTTTGAACATCAAAAAGTCGGTTCAAAATCCGTTGCGATCAAAACAATAGAAGAGAGAGAGAAAGAGCAAGGTGATTGCGGTGATTGCGGTTATTGCGGTGGCTTCATCTCACCCTATTGACCTATTGAAATTGCATCCATGGCAAATATTCATGGTTTGGTAGACAATACTTAATCCTGAATACTTCAGGCAAGTTTCGTCGCATGCGGTGACCTATTGAAATCGTATCCATGGCAACGATGCATGGTTTGGTAGACAATGATTTATCCTGAATACTCCAGGCAAGCCTCTAGATATTTCTGCTTTTCATCAAAAGTTATTTATTCTCATTACATACCCTTACCAATAATGAAAGGGAGGTGTTCAACCGACAGATTTGTATTATCATTATTGGGATTGGCATCCACATGACAACGATCGAATGGGAGGGGCGGGGGGGGGGGGGGGGTGGGGGGTCTCGGCTCTTGCGCTCTTGGGGCCCACGATTCTCTTTCATGTCCCACAGTTATTATTTTTGTTGTTTTTCTACCTTGTTTACCGCGGTAATTTATATTTGGCCTATTGGAGGTCTTTGTATGAGCTAATTAAGAGCCAAAAGCTTGCACCACGTCCTATGTTTATATTTTGCAACATTTGTCTTTGCTATGGCTCCATACTCAGGCTAATTTCATATAAGCTTGGTGCACCAATAGGGTACCCACCGCTAGCATGCTCCACAGGGAGTAGAGGATGTGTACAATGCGGGTCTGACGCTTAGAGGCTATTATAGGCGCTATATAATACGAACTACTATTATTATTAATTATTATTAAATAATATTTTTATTATAATATTAACAATATTACTATTATAATTATTATTATTAGTAGAAGTAGTAGTAGTAGTGGTAGTAGTAATAGTAGTAATTTGTGCATCAAGACCATATATCAATATAAGAGCAGAGAGATATTAACGCTCATCCTTGAATTGCGGAACATTTTGTGAGTGTTTATATTGTACATCTGCAGTGAGTTTGTACAGGGCGGTGATGTATTACAGACTTTGGCAAAATCCGCCTTTCATATGTGCACGTGACCAATCGCAAGCTGTTGCAGGTCGTCGCAAGTATCGTGTGACCACTCCATAAGTGTAAGTGTATGACTGTTCGTTAATTATGTGTTAGTAATCTGTGTGTCTGTGCTATTGCGCGTTTAAATTGTTAGTGATTTGTGCGAATGCGTGTGTGCGTACGTGTTTGATGGATCCTGTGCTTGTTTGGTGGGTGTGCTTGTGGCCTGTGTGTGTTTTTGTATTGTGCGTGTGTGCATTTCCATGTGTGTGCGTAAATTAATATAGATTCGTGTCCGTGTGTGTATGTGTGAGTGTATGTGTTTGAGTCCTAGTACTTGCGTGTGCAGGCCTTTACATTATATGTATAGGAGTGAGTGCTCGTGTCCCCGTATTGCTATTATTTGTAATACTAAATATCGGTATGTCTGAAATGGATTGTTATGCAATATTAGATGTGAGCTAATGAATAAGGCGTGTCGGAAATCAAACTAGATATGTATGAAGTGTGCATCTTCGATGTGAAATCCCCCAAATGATAATAATGTATAATAATAATACATTAGCGTATTGTCGTGAATAAGTCCATTTTAGATGATATGCTTGGAAAGTAATACGCAAGTCAATACCAAGTCAACCCCAATTGACAACAGGTGAACCGTTTAATATATATACTATACCCAGCCCTATATCGGTCAAACCAGAGTTAACACTTATCTGAGCCTGCGGGATATAATGTAAAAGGGCCCTGCATGGTATATTCAAAATATGAATATTATGTCATAGACAGAAATTATAGTAAATATTTATTTAAGTGCATAATAACAAAATAATTCAATTTATTCAAAGTCATCAGTAGAATGTGGAAATAAACGAAACGAAACGAAACGAAAGAATGAATTATTTGTTTGCATAAGGAAGTAACTTGACGTGCTGTTTGTGCTGTATTGATGTGCTGGTTTAATTCTTAACCCGTGATCAGGGAACGATTTACAAAGATGTTACGTTGATTAAAAGCCGTTAGTTGCTATGTAACATTGACACAATATCAACCATTATTTTCTATCATTGAGAAGATTTCATGTTCTTGATGTAAAATGTATTTACCTTGTAATCTGTTATATCCCAAGACAATAGCCTATCAAAGTTTTAAGTGTAAGTTAGAATTGAAGTTCAACTTGAAATATGTATTAAAGGGGTAGTACAGTTTTGGTAAGGCTGAGCTTTAGTAACCAAAACCTGCACAATAACATTAACAAACTAATAGTTAAAACTCCACCATGCTCGAAAGATATAGAAAATTACAAACGACTAAGTAAAAAGCCTGTTATTATTCAAAGAGAGCCATTAAGACCCCAGAGGGCGCTCTCTAAAAATTGCAAATTATCGAATAAATCTGGTCACAGATTTATTCCGATTGGATATATTTATTGATATTTCAGCCGTTTCTGAACCGATTATGATCAAACAAAGTTTATTCTGCTATTGAAATTGTATGCTCTTTCAAATTTTACACTCATTTTTTGGTAATCTCACAAAAAATGTATTTCTTGCAGCACCCTCTTTACCAAAACTGAACTACCCCTTTAAATGAAGTTAATTTTAAAGTCATGTTTTCAAAGCGCTTAGAAATTCCCATTCGGCGCTATCAGAGCTCAATATTTTGTTACTACTAGGCATATTCTTTATCACTTTTTGTATTAGTACTACTATCGCTATTATCACTGTAATGATTGTTCTCTTCATTAGTATTCTCATTATTAGTGCTAAGTATTACCATTATCATAGATTTAAGACACAATCATTACAACTCAATAACGGTTTTGCGGAAGATATTGCAAAGTATATTTTGTTTCTAACGTATATTTTACTTTAACTATGGCGTTTCCATTGTTATGCAAAAATGATATTCTTTGAAAATGTACGGTTTATGATGTTAAGCACATTTAAGATAACATGAACAAATATTTAGAAGTGTATACATGTATGGATGGTGTAGGTGCAATATCAAATGTAAATATAAATTGTTTTAGACATAATCTATATATCTCCACAAGTATATTGTATATAACTAAAATTATATATTGTTATCTTTAACTTTCTGATTTCTTCTTACGTATAGATGTATAAAAATGACCTAAACGATTGAGTAACATATTATTGTCATTGTGTCGTCATTGTCAGCTATAACTGGATGATATGTAAACACAACACAAAAAGTAAATCCCCTTTATAAACGATTCCGCCTGTATAATGTCATAAGCAAGAACTTTCTAAGGATCGCACCGATACACACAAATACCGATTTAATGTCAAAGGTTATTAGGTAACTTCCAACAAATGTCTGGTAGTGTCACTGCATATTGGCCGGGCATACGCATGATGCATGATCGTTCATAATTTCGCGATAAAGGGGTCAAATTTCGCATGTGTTCGCGAACCCCAACAAATCGTCGAAATGGAAAAAAGGGTATTTATTTAATGAATATATTCGCGAAAAAAAAAGAAAAGGTAACAATTTTATTCAAACGCTCGCGAAATTTGAAAAATAGGGTACTTTTTCTTGAAGGGCCACAAATTATATTTAATCTGTGTACTTGAAGGCTTTAAAAAGTGTTTTCTTTTTAATGTGTACTCGAAATGCCCCAAAAAGTTAGTTATTTTCTATGTCAACTTTGTACCCTTAAAAAAGGGGGTATAATATGCTGAAAATGTACGCGAAACGCCGCAAATAGGGGGTACTGTTCACCTCCAGAACGATGTGTCCTACCTTTGAATAGGAAGTGACATCACCGAGTGTGTGTGTGTGAGTGTGTACGTGCGTGTTTGTATGTGTCCGTGTGCGTTTGTGTGTAAAAGGGTTGAATTGGATAATATTGATGACTATTGAAAATATGTATTGGTAGTCCTGGATAGGACGTCACAGGTTATTTTTTATTGAAATTGTAAATCTAATATATTTTCAGAGCGTATCAAAAAATCGAAGTTCCCAGGTCAATCGTTTGAAAATTAATTCACACCTTAAGTCATAATTAGATGAAAAAGTAGCTATCCAGCCAATGTCACTCATTGCTGTGCTCTTCAATGTTGAAGATGACAGGGGCGAAACCCACTTTTTGCAAGTTTGGGCTACTCCCAAATTCCCGAAATTGTATTGCCCAAAACATCAACCTCGTGTCGAATTCTGCCCTGCAAATCGTTAAGGTCACAAGGATGAGATGTGAACACCTTATTCTTGAAATATCCAACAAGGAAGAAGTCACAAGGTGTCAAATCATGGGACCTCGATGGCTTTCCACTTCATGGTTCAATGTATTGACCCTTTCTTCCATTTAGTTCCTGTAGCCTATCTCTGATAGCGACAATACGATTGGCTGATGTCGCACCGTATATATTGAATCCATCAGATCCGTTTAAATACTCCTCGCACCTTTCGCTCAAGATGTTCCTCCAACTGAGGCTCAACATCTTCATTTGTCATTTGAAGGTATAATGGGGTAAATGTTCCCATTTAACTCCTTTCAGTGAAAAATGACCTGATCACTTGAACATTTCTGCAAAGTCTCTACCCAAACTGTCCATTTTGGACGACTGATATACTGTAAATGTTTGACTAGAAGCGCTATGGTACATGGCTCTGTATGTTGTCTTTAAAATAGCGTCAGCTGAGTCCAAAAGTAGGAACTTTCCCGAGACGTTGAGTGCAATTTGAATGTGAATGATAATGAATATTGATGATGAATAATGACTACTAAATGTAAGTTGGTTTACAGGAAGCTTGCGATTGAAATAGACGATTGTATCAAAAAGGGTATTATAAACAGATCCTTCTTTTTACATATAAAGCACTACAAATTATAGTATCGTCCCAGTCTACGTCAAGGACATGATTCTACCCGACCATCCAGTCGGCACTCTTCGCTCATCTGCCCAGAATCTCCTCTATATTCCCAAAGTCTTTACCCAGAACTATGGAGGTAGATCTTTCGCCATGGCTGCACCTCAACCCTGGAACACACTACCGCTCAACATTAGAATTGCACCCTCCGTAGATTTTAAAAGCAGCACTAAAGACATATCTGTTCAATTCTTAAAGGGATAGTTGAGTTCTGGTAAAGAGAGAGCAGTTTGGGTCAAACTGAATTTAGGTAACCAAAACCTGCACCATTACAATACAAACTAATAGTTATGACTACACCATGCTCAAAAGGAATACAAAATTACAAATGACTAAGTAAAAAGTCTGTTATCATTCCAAAAGAGCCGTTTAAACTCAAGAGGGCGCTTTCTAAACAATCATCAGTTTCAACCATTTTAAATAAAATATTGTGCATGTGATATTTTGTTAATATAGTGATAAGATAGAGAGATAATCAACAACTATTCAAAAACCTCTTTTGTAAATTTTTGAAAAGTGGAAGCATTTTTTACATTATTTTGTTAACGGCTGGTTCAAAATTATCGAATAATTGTGGGGCCCCACATTTAATACAAATGGTTATGTTTCTGGATATTTCAGCCATTTCTGAACCGATTTTGATCAAATAAAGTTTATTCTGTCATTAAAATTGTATGCTCTTTCGAATTTGACACTCAGTTTTTCATTATCTCACGCACAAAATATTTTGTGTAGCGCCCTCTATACCAAAATTCAACTATCCCTTTAAATGTAAAATTAATGTTTGTATGTATGTACGTATGTGTATTGTTGTCAATAATAATGAAGTTAAATTGTATTATAGAATGGGTTGATAAATCCCTGCAATCTGATTGGTTGAGAGCAAAATTTGTGCAGACAATTAATTGTACTGGATGCAGGAAAAGTCATGCGTCCGGTAAAAAAATCATGCGTCCGGTAAAAATTTCATGCGTCCGGTAAAAATTTCATGCGTCCGGTAAAAAATTTCATGCGTCCGGTAAAAAAATCATGCGTCCGGTAAAAAATTTCATGCGTCCGGTAAAAAATTTCATGCGTCCGGTAAAATTATTTCATGCATCCGGTAATGTTTCTAATTTTTAATTTTTTGACTTTTTGGGGGGCGTAACAATGCCCATTCTATAAAACAGATGATGCGCAAGTTTATTTCGTGGGTCGGTGGAATTGTTTGCACGCGGTAACTATGGAAACTAGTCTAAACCCACTCGGCTTCGCCTCGTGGGTTTAACAGTTCCATAGTTACCTTGTGCAAACAATTCCTACCGACCCACTCATACCTGCGCATCATTTGTATAGTGGTAACTTAGTTGCTAAAGTTACAATATTGTCATTAGGTCTTTGTAATAATAATTGTAATGTTAAGTAGTATAGTAGAATCATTGTAAAGCACTTATATAATTATTTAGTCATTAAGCGCTATATAAGTAACATTTCATTATTATTATTATTATCCTCTAACACCGTTCCTGAAATCACCCGCTGATGTCAACGAATATTAGAATAGAAAAATAACAGTTATATTGCCTGCATCATCAACAATGTTTGCTTATCACGCCGCACAAACACACACACACACACACACACACACACACGCGAAAATAAGTCTCCCCGGTCTATTGATTCATACACTATTTTGGGTCATTTAAGATTAGACCAAGTTGCATCTTAATTTGTAAGTATGTCCATGAACTTTAAAATTCCATATAACATTTAAAAAAAAAAATTGTTTTCCAAAAGAATCAATAGAACCATTTAAGGTAAGCTTAAAAACGAGCCTTGTAATGATTTGATTTTGTATGTATAATTTGTTGCTGTGTGTAGATAATTTTCAATTGCCTCCTAGCATCTTGTAAAATATAGAACTGGCACATCATTATAATTATATATTTTCACTATCATGTATTATCAAATCACGAAAAGAATAGCAACGAATTCACACAATTTACAGGGGTTCGATTTTATTACGACTTATTATTTCTGGACGTTGATAGAATCATACCACATGACAGAACTAATGATGGTAAAGGTTCGTATGAGTATGATCATGTAGCTACAATGAGGACAATAAGGTAATTATCACCTTTAACAAAACCAAAGAATGTAAAAAAAAAAGTGTTGAAATTATATGTAGATAAGTATTACATAACCCACAACCAAATATATGAAAGTGTTCGTATTATGTAGCTACAATAATTCCTATAGGACAACAGCCAAAATTATATAATTATAAATGAAAAAGATTATACTATGCAGTTATAAAACAATCGGGCAACTGCCATCACAAAAAACCAAAAACCAATGATGATACATTATTGAAAATGGTCGTATATTACGTAGCTACTTTAAAGTAAATTAGATGATTATTACACAGACCAAAACAAATGCTGATAATTTAAAAACGTGTCCTTATTATGTAAACACAATAATAAGTAAATAAGATAATTATCACATAAAGAAATGAACAGTGATAATATGTTTGTATTATGTAATAAAGACAAGTAGACCTAAGCAATGAACCAGATATGTCCAACACATAAGTTTTTCACATACGTGTAACTTAATCTCATGAATAAATTATAAGTAGCTTTGTATACATTTTGTTTTACTCTGGCAACATAATTTAGTCAGGCTTGAATAGATAGGTTCATCGTATTGAAGTTGAAACACAACAACAATTCTTGTTGTAATCTGACAATCTGTACGCATTTTAACCCTATAGATTCAATGGACGGTATTCTACTATACAGGGTGGCCCCAAAAAACGGAACGGGGCACTTCCCAAAATAAAGTACCAAACTATTTATGTCCATCAAATAGGGTGTCTTTTCCAATGAAAAACGATACCAAGAACAGTAATTTCAGTCGTGTAGTTGTTGTTTTAGGACGCTGTGAGTGAGACCATGTCAGGTGCCAATTTTTACCTAGTCAGGGCCAGTAAAACCGCACTTACTGCCTGTAATACCATGCCACGGCTGAGTGCACACTGTCAATGGCGCGCTGTGTTTTACGCTATGAAAGGCGGTGCGTGCGGTTTTACTGGCCCTGACACAAATTTACAAAAAACGGAACCTGACATCATGTCACTCACAGCGCCCTAGAACAAAAACTACTAAATCTTAAATTCAAGAACCTTCGGAATAACGAACCTTTTGAATAACCGAACCTTCGGAATAACGAACCCGATTTCATTTTTAGGAATAGCGAACCTTCGGAATAACGAACCCTCGGAATAACGAACCTTCGGAATAACGAACCTTCGGAATAATGCAACAAATGTTCGGATAAACGAACCCTATTTCATTTTCGGATTAACGAACCCTCTGGTATACGAAATTTGCGTGTTCGGAATAACGAACGCTCTGGTGTACGAAATTTGCGTGTTCGGAATAACGACCCTTCGGAATAACGAACCTTCGGAATAACGAACCGCACCCACAGTTTCAACCATTTTGTATACAAACAATTGACTGTGATATTTGGTTTAAATAATGATTCAATATAGATACCATCAAAAACAATTTGAAAGGAAATTTGGTATGTTTGAAAATGTGTCGGATGTATCAATACTTTTATTTTAATTTTTCAGAACGACGTTTAAAGTTGGCTATCCTCGCGACACATTTAAAAATAATTATGAAAACAAATTGTGGGATAATTTTAAAGGGGATGATTCCCATTCAGAGATTGTATTAAATGTACTTTCAATGGATTCAAAACCAACCAAAACCCTCGCAACGGATCGAAATTTCGGGAAGAACCAATAATCCTAAATATAACACCCAATATACCATTACCACAGAAATCAAGATATTACGTTTGACTACAAATGTCTAACAAATCAACAAATTAGATAAAGAAATGATCAGTCGCCGTATTTGTTGACATCAAGAAGTCCAGCCATTTCAAAGTCATTTGGTGAGTTCGTTCACATTCCCGAGCAACCTGTAGAAAGAAAACAAACAAATAATTCCCAACAAAAATATTATTTACATGAAAGGAAAATAATGTAAAAACAGAAGCCCTATGGCTGAGATTTATATATATACTTACAGAGAGGCACGTGTTTGCTCCTACCGGCTCTAGAAACCCTCATATAATTAGCCCTTGGAAGTATAATCCCGCGCGCCGTTTCTCAAATTTAGCCTCAGCTATATAATTAGCCACCATTATTATTATTAGAAGTAGTAGTAGTAGTATTAGTATTAATATTATTATTATTATTATTATTATTATTATTATTATAAGTATTAGTAGTAGTAATATTAGTATTAGTATTATTATGCACACACCGCACAAAAGAGTCACCAACCACTTTGTCCAGGGATCATTGTACAAACTAACATTCTACAAAGCAATATAATTTATATCGATTCATGATGTAGACATGTTAATTCCGTATAATGCTCTTACAAAAGTAACATTAATTTAGAAGTCGCTCTTAAGGTAATGTAATATTTTGTTTGTAAACATCTATATTTTAAAACAATGAAGGTCTGCAGTTGATAGGCTAAATAAATGATCGTAACGATCTTGTGTTATAATTATCATGATATAAATGTTAACATAATTCTACTAAAATGTTCTCCAAGTTGTAATCTGATCAGGCTAGCTCTTGAATTGTATTTTCTTTCATCTATTTAATATCAGGCAACGATATTTAAGCTTGGTTGTTCTTTGCGCGGTGTTCCCCTTTAAAGTTACCCTACAATCGTACCGCTAGCAACTCTTCAGATGATTTGGAAATTATGATCCGGGTACGTGAGCTAAGTACTACATGTTCACTGTAGTGCATGTAAAGCAAATGTTAATTGTAAACAGTGACGGAATACATTTGCATTATTCAACATGCAGATGTTTCAAACTTACGTAGAAAATGTCAACAAACATAAATGTTTCTGTTCATTTCTTGTTGCTATCCCATGTGCTACGGGATAGGGTAGGTCCTGTTTGAACTCTATGGAGATTAACTAGTAGGGAACAGGGTAACTTACTGGGTTCAGTCAATGGTACACCGTACACCTCAAATCGCATGCAGGGATGGATGTTGTAGTCCAGAGGGTAGATCCGCACAAAGCGACACAGTTTAGGGGTGTCGAGTTCGTTGTAGACCACTGTGGTCAGGTCTGAATTGCCAGTGAAGGAGAAAAATGAGGGGCAGATCGTTCAAAAAGTGGGACTTTTCGAATTGCATGTTCACTCGTGGACTAGTATGCGATGACGTAACGAATCGGCCAGCCTCCCACGTTCACCCATTGTTCTGCCAACCTTCTCAGCAGGATTCAACATACTGAGAAGAAACATACAGACTAGGTTCACTGGATAGATAATCTTTTAAAAAGAAATTTGATATCAACAACAGTAATTTGGTCAAGTAGTTTTTTGTTTGGTATCTATCCAGTGAACCTATTATGTACGTTTCTTCACAATGGCAAATACCCCTTTCCGTTATTTCTGGGCCACCCTGTATACTTACAGAAACTGTCGTTTGAGGACGGGAAACTCGTTCTCGTCCACCTAGCGAAAAGACCCTATTGACCTTGGTCAGACGTAGTCTCAGTGGAACACTGTGGCGCGCCTGATCTAAGCGTAATTATGTTAGTACTACAATGACAGGGAAAGTTCAGTTTTGGTTTAGAGGGCACTTCAATGAATAATTTCGTGTGAGGTAATGACAAAATATGTGCAGAAATTGAAAGATCATGCATCTTTAAAGACAGAACCAACTTTGTTTTATCAAAATCGGTTCAGAAACAGCTGGCATATCCATGAATATTTCCAATTGACCAATTATCATTCAATTATTTAAAGCATATTTATATTTCCTTCACATTTTTTTAAATATAGAAAAATCATTTAACAATTATTTCGCATGACCCCTCTTTTGAATTATTATTGTAACCAAACATCACATCAACATTTGTTGATGAAATAATAGTTGAAACTTGAGGTCTCTGCAGGGCGCCCTCTTGAGATAACGACTGACTTTTGAAAGCCGTCTATATGTTGTTGTTTTTTGTTCTGCCATTCAAGCATCATTTAATTATAACTGTTAGATTTGTAGGGTTACTTGCAAGTTTTCGTCGCTAACATTGTGTTTGACCAGAACTGCACTATCCCTTTATTGATAGTACTGCGCTATCCGTTTAAAGTGATAGTACAGTTCTGGTCACACTGAATTTTAGTAACCAAAACTTTCACCATATCAATGCCCGACAAACGGCTAGGTCAGGAGTATGTTATTATTAAACAAGCAGCCAATAAAACACAAGAGGGCGCTTTCTAAAAACATATTGGTTTCAACCATTTTGTATGAACACTTGTGAATGTGATTTTGTTTAACTATTGATTCAATAGAGATATCATCAACAGCTATTTATAAAACTTGTAGGCATTATGTGAATTTTTTTTTTTTAAATCATCGAATAAATGTGTTTCCCACATTTATTCCAATCTGCCAATATTTATTAATAATTGTTGCTGTTTGTAAACCAATTCTGATAAAAAAATGTTTGTTTTATCTACTGTTTTTAATTACCTCACACATTAATTATTTCTTGAAGCGCCCTCTAAACAAAAACTATTAAAACTATCCCTTTAAAGGTGCACCTGTAAAGTGTCTAACTTCACACAAATTAATTTGAGCTCCCACATTTCTCTTATAGCGTGTTGTTTGGCTTATGGTAAGAGAAGAATAAAATAGAGTTAGATTGTTTCAAATGCCTCTTTAGTATGACGATATCTATCATTGATAATCATTCCGCTCAAGAGCATTAATGAACGGTCATAAACCTCATAAACGTCATACAGTAATTCGTTGTAAAAGCTGACGCAAATTTTCGCTTTTTTAACCAGGAAATCAGTGTTTTTTTAAATGAAACTTTCACACATCATTCGGACATATCTTACAATGATTTTGGTATATGATTGAAGTCTCTCATGTAATTTTGGGCAATATCTGACACTTTACAGGTGCACATGTAATGTTCTCTATGATTCTTGGACATTTATTTTACCTTGGGAAGCTTGTCGAAACACACGCCGTCTATGCTACATCCGATCTGGAAGGTTGTTACGTATCGAATTTTATCTCCAGAAAATGTGTCCGGTTGACGGCCTTGGGTTGCCACTTTAGTCACCAATATTACCTCATTCAGTATCACCTGTAAGAAGAGGGAAGGAAAAGTACTTGACTGTCGAACTTCATTCTATATACCCGCTAAAGCTAATTATGCACTGAAAACCTAATAGTCATTATTCTACCACGCGTAAATCTTAATGGAGCATTTTAATTGGATTTACAGTACATTCAAATAGAGTGCCCTGTGCAGACACCTTGAACCTTGATTGATGTCTGGTAATACATTGTAGACAAATAATATTATTTCATATAACAGCAGAATAATGCTGAACTTTGGTCCCAAGTCAAGGCAAATGCCATTTTGGACATTATCTTGAATTTGGAGGTGAATGCATCAAATTGTTTGAGGTCGAACTCTGAACTATAATTCTCATTTAAAAAAATGAAAATGCAATTATTGGTCTAAGCTTGTTGTAGAGGCCAAACGCCACTTTTCGAGATTTGTGCCTATACCAGCAACTAATTCATCAGCGCATCTCTTGGAAAATAAGTTCATAAACGTGTCTGACCGGGATCAGGTGTTGGGTAATTTTCAGAAATGCAATTTTGTTTTCAACTTTTTGTCGCACTCCTGACCACTGATAACGAGTGTGACCAACTAACCTCTGTAATCGTCTTTACAGGTACCCCCTCTGCAGGATGGAGGCCTTTAATACATCGCCTGCAATGGTTGTATGTACATTTATACTACTGTATTTTATCAATATAATGTGAGCCACCCCGCATTGGTTATATTCATTGTAAAGAATTACCGATAACACATTTATAGTTTATCTGTTACAATTACGATAGGGCAAAATATCATGCAAAACAAACGAATGTATGCATCTACGATGATAAATTGTTTCGTAATCTATTGTACTTTTGATGTGAATGGTACCAAGGAGTTACTATGGATTGAGTCAAAACGCACTAATCATGCTAATTGATTAAAACACCTGTCTATATTCTAAAGGCGAATAAAATGAGAAGTTGGGCTTTGCGGTTTGTTTGAAGTTCGATATTCGATGCACTCAAGCGCAGCCATCGACTAGCTAATTAACTGATGAAGATTTTTAAATTTCAAGATAATTCAACTGATGTTCCTTCGTTTGTGAATATTTGTATGGTTATTAGTACACTTGATAGAAGCGTTGTCGAATGGAAGATGAAATTATAATCATTACTTGGAAGAAATCAAGATAGTTCTTGAATTAATATTTGTTTTTCTCCACTTTCCGATCATTTCCGACAAATGACTTTGACATATAGTGATTTTGAGATATCACTCTTGTTGATAAGACAGGTCACAATAGTGACCAGGCACGTTAATTTTCATTATGAATATTTCAATTTTAGCGCATTTCTTACTTTGCGCGCACTTGCTATCTATAATTGAGAAATACTCGAATAAGTTGAGTTCGGGTTTACAAAAAGTGATTGTAATAACAAAGCACACCTTCCTTTGAAATGCGCCAATGCATATGTTATCAACCGAAATTTCATTGTTTTTTCCACCTGCAAGAAAGATTTAGGCCCAATTCAAATTAGCACAATCAATGCATATCTGACTGTGGCGGCATCGACATCTAGTAAGGGATTTGAATCAATTGTGACAGTATATAAATTAGAAGCTCTTTGGTAGAGCTACTGTAAATGATGTTAAAAATAGACATAGAAGACTTGTGGCTGGGATGGGGCGCAGCCTCCCCGTGAGCAAAACAGGCAAAACTCTGTCATATTCGAGCTGCAATATCCTGTCATCATGGTCATATTGGGACATAACCATGTCTTATTCGGCAATCAATGTCATATTTGGGCAAATTTTATGTTACATTTAGCCTAAAAATATGTCATTTTAGGACACTTTTACATCATTTTCGAGGTCATTTTCGGGCAAAATATCTATACTTCTTTTTGGATAAAACCATTAAAGCAAATGATCATTTCTCAGCTTCAAAGAGGCGAAGGCAGGTAAAAACGGGAGAATAATTCGGGCAAAAGACTCAGCCCCCTGTACAAAAATGTGCCCGTTAACCCATGATGGTCATTTTATATTGCATTCACGTTGCCCACCTGAATCCATGATGTTTGGGATTTACCCTCCTCAGCTGAAGCACACCATGCTCCAACTTCATCACCAGAAACCGGCATATTCAACCTTCCTCGTACGGGGCTATGCGGACGATCATTTGTAATAATGCTGGACGCTGTCAGACTCGAGTCTGGAATGGCCCCATTCTCAACACCAAGCGCCGCTGGTTCCGGCAACCCCCGTAGGCCTGTCCAGTAAAGAAGTAAGCATATTAAAGGACGTTAACAGAGACCAATTAGAGACCACTCACACATTTTACAAAATATTTGTTTGGATGAGACTTTGTTCGACGTCTTCTGGGCCCCTTTGCAGAAGAAATACAATCGGTTGTAAGTTGCAATTAACTGTGAGTCAGAGAATTTGCGCATTTCAACAAATTAGATTTGCCCATTTAGTCACACGATGTGACTTACAATTAAAGGGATAGTTGAGTTTTGGTAAAGGGAGTACAGTTTTGGTCAAACTGAATTTTAGTAACCAAAACCTGCACCATTTCATTATAAACTAACAGTTATAACTCCACCATGCTCGAAAGGAATACAACATTACAAATGACTAATAAACTAAAAAAGCCTGTTATCATTCAATAAGAGCCGTTAAAACTCAAATAGGCGCTCTCTAAACACTCATTAGTTCCAACCATTTAAAAAAATATATTGTGCATGTGATGTTTTGTTGAAATAGTGATTAGATAAAGAGATAATCAACAACTTTTTAAAAATCTCTCTTGTAAATGTTTGAAAAGAGGAAGTATCTTTTAAATGTTTTAACGGCTGGTTCAAAATTAGCAAATATTTGTGGGGCACCACAATTATTGCAAATAGTTATCATGGTTATGATAATTGATATTTCAGCCATTTCTGAACCAATTTTGATCAAATAAAGATAATTTTGTCATTAAAATTGTATGTTCTTTCGAATTTGACACTCAGATTTTCATTGTGTTACAAAAAAATTATTTTGTGTAGCGCCCTCTATACCAAAACTCAACTATCCCTTTAATTGCAACTTTACAATCGGATCCCGAGTTTGTATTGATTGTATGTCGATGGAATTAAAATTCATATAAGTGCAATTTCCGTATTTAAGATCTTTTGTTCGGGTTTTTATTTTTACATTGCTTAAGAATTATAAATGTCATATCTGCATGCATGTACGTGTGGCAGTTCCTCGGAAAGATGGCATTATGAATTATGATTCCCATGCATGCACTTCCGATCAAACTTACGTGATATGCGCGTTATATAAATACATGTACGTCATTTTTATTATTATTATTATTATTATTATTATTCTGTTTAATATTTTGTTATTTAATAGTGTTATTATTATTGGTATTATTACTATTATTAGTATTAGGGTTAATATTATTATGATTATGATTATTATGAGTAGATTATTAGTATTAGTAGTAGTAGTAGTATTACTATTATTATTATTATTTCCCCGTACACCCATGTTTTACCAAGAGATTAGACATTCAAGAAACCTCACTTAAAACACGGACTCACTAAACATGCTGAATATGAGCTGATGCAGTGGCGTAGTGAGTTCGGACCAATTGGGGCATGCGAATTTTTGGGAGCACACTCAATGGATTTCTGTATCATATAAAAGATATACCCAGTATGTTTTTGTCAAATTATTGGGGACACATGGCCCCTACCCCCACCCCCCCCCCCCCCCCCCCACATTGAGGTGATGCTGTCTTTACACGTTGTTTTTTTGCCAGCAAAAGCATGATAGTATTAGAGGTACATGTGCCATTTTGAAAAAGGAATTTAAATATTAAAATTGGTATGCGTTATATAAAACAACAATTTAGTGACAACTTTTATTGAAATCCCTGCTATATCCTGTTATCAATGGTTATGAGTATTTTATCCTAACTTGCCTAGAAATTGTTTCTTAGTTTAAATAATAGCATTATTTAGCTACGGCGAGAACAACCACATTCATTGTAAACAAGTTGAATATTATAGTTCAATTTTAGTTTTGAGGGGCGCTTCAACAAATAATTTTGTTGTGATGTAATGGAAAATTTGAAGAAAGAAAACGATTCTAATGACAGAATAAAGGTTTTTTGATCAAAATCGTTTCGTAAACAGCTGAGGTATGATCTATACATGTGTCCGATTGGAATACATGTTTGGGCTCAACATTTATTAGACAATAATATGCAAACAAAATTGAAAAAATACCAAGGTGGCTTAAAATGTTTCTTTTTCTTCATAATCTCTCTCTTTGAATAATAAGTGAACCTTACATCACATTCACAATTTGTGTCTGGAGGGCGCCCTTTTGGGTTAAACGGCTGCTTTGTGTTGTTCTTTCAATTGAATAAAGTTTTACTGGCAAATTACAAGTTTTACTAACTAAAAATAAGTTTGACCAAAACGGTACCATCAGTTGGTAAATGACCAAAGTGGCCCGAGACCAATCATGGTCGAGACCACCCCCCCCCCCCCCCCCCCCTCCCCAGGATACGGACCTGTGCGGTGGCATTTTATGCGTACGTGGCTCTATTGTTCAGTGTACACCCTAATCTTCAAGCATGGGGCATTTTTTTCTCGATAGATTCCTTTTAAATCCCCAAAGAGCAATGTAAGTGTGGCATTCTTAATGATGCGGCACTTGACACTGGAACTGGCTTTTGGGGGTCAAAGTCATGGTTATAGTGATCCATTTACTTTGTCAAAATCAATACAAATTATGTTGAGCTTTCATATTTCTTCGTGTACCATGTGGTTCAGCTTATGGCAACATGAGGATTGAACTGGGTTTTGATAATTCAAATGTCTCCCTAATTATGGAGATATTTTAAAAATAAGTCAATTATAGTCAGAAGCAAATGTATTGGTATACAATGATCGTTCATAGTATCTGCATTAGGATACTTCACGCGAACTATCGGCAAAACTTGTTGGGTAAAAAACGTATATTTTCTTTTAAAAATGTAACAGACCATTCAAAAGAATCTTTCGACGATATTGCTATCTGATTTAAGTCTCAAATGCAACATTTGGAAAATATTATAATTAAACATAAAACAGTTAATCGCTTTATGGTGGCTACCGCCGATCTTGACCTTGATATCCAATTCTGAGATCAAATCTCGAACGATCATGGACGTAAACAATTAGACTGTTTAGACAATAATATTGTATATATAATGCAATTCATCAACAATAATTAATATGAAGAACTTACCTGCAACTGAGTTCACGAGCACGAATGGAAGCAGGGTAAAAAGCAACATCGTGAAGTGCGCCATTTGTACAGCGTTTAACTTTCTGCGCGCTGCAATGAGAAAATTATTTTAAAGCGTTATCATTTCCTTATATAAACATTGCACCATTACGGTGCAAAATTGCAACATTACGGTACGAAATTGTATCCTACAGATGCAAAGATGCACATTTGACCTGACATGCCTAAAGGTGCAGTTGTTCAACTTGTATAAAAGTAAAAAGATTTACCTTTAAACGAGCAAAGTGAATCGGTAAAACAGGAACAGGCAATGGTATTGTAATTTTCTCATTGTAAGATTGTATTTTATTTTTTATAAATCAACATTAAATCACTTGTCTTCCATATATTATAAGAACAATTACTTACATTTTAAAGACAAGCAATTATTTCAAATTTTGTCTTACACGTAAACAATATTTTTTTGAATAGAGCGCCTTATATTTGTTCGGTTTTATTCCGCGTAAACAGACATGTACATATTCATTTACATACACATAACGTGACCTGTTAACCTCAAAGCGGTTTTCCGAAGGAGATATATATATATATACTTTTACTTTTTTTGAAGAGAAAGAAACCGGTCGAAAGTAATTGAATAAAGACTTAACCAAGGAATTCTAGCGTGTTTTCGAGTTTATTTTATTGACTTTTTTTATATATATATATATATATATATATAAAGAATATCTTTTTAGAATTCTGGGAGTATAATTATATACATTATAGTATAGACAACGTACCAGAGCTCTTTGAAAGTGAACATTTGGGCTTTATAACACAATTCGTTTTTCCTTAGATCTCGATCAATACATAATGTCTCTGTTATGAGCATAGCTCTTTAGAACTATAGTATATTGAGA